>CAOLHI010003820.1:0-150396 GCA_948474755.1 Ctenosaura bakeri
TAACATGGTAATCATGAGCAGTTTCTATGCAAAGGGAAATAGGATTTAACAGCACTGTGAATTTCCATGCACAAAATACACCCATCTCTCTCTGACACTACCGAACGCTATTTGTGTTGCATTTTATATCTATCTAGTAATAATACAGCATTCTAGCTTTCTGAACATCTGTACTACTGTAATGTAACATATTGCAAACTCTGTATTTCCAATCCTCAGTTTCTGCAATAAGAAAGAGTATGCCCATAACAGAGATTTTGATAGTCATCATTTCCCTAGCTAATTCTCTATAAAGAATCTTTGTGTAACTGATGAGAGTAACAAAATATTTTATATGCATCCATAAAGCTGGAATATATCAAAGCAGCAATCATGATTCTGGCCAGACATACCTTTCCGTAGTACAAACCAAACCAACAGTGTTGGGACTTGATATAGATTTCTTCTGCGTACACACATTATCAGCTGGATTCCTAGGGGCTCTCAGGATGACAGCTTGAGAAGTAATATTATCAAAGTTCCAATGTCTCTTTGGTAGAAGATAATATCTTGAGCTGTGGTTACAATTTTCCTTAAGTGGCCTCTCCCAAAAGTAAGCTCCTATTCAACTCTGGTTTATTATGGAGCCTGCATTAGTGAAACAAGACGAATGTTTGCTGCTGCACTGCTGGTAGAAAATTCAAAGCAAATACAACCAGACATAAGTGCTCAATTTTAAGTCTATTCTGTAATGGCAATAGTAGTAAATCCCTTCCATCCTTCAGTTCAAGGCTTTCTTAATCAGAGTTATCAGGATTCATCTACAAATAAATGAAGTGATGACAATAATGAATGGATATCCTTGTTTATTCACTGGGGTTACCTTCACAGGTTGTCTTCCAGGCGCCCTACCATCTTAAGTATAGTGGCTGGTGATCAAAGACTGCCTTCTTTGTAGTGACACCCAGTTTGCTGGATTCCCTGCCCAAAGAAAGCCCATCTGTAACTTTTTGGTGCCTAGGCTTTCCCCAGGCTTTCAAATGTATTTTTCTCTGTAGCATTCCTGTACTTCATTTGCATATTTTCTCTTGTTTTTGTAAAGCACAACAGAAACTAAAGTGACTCTTTGTAAACAAATTTATCCTTAGAGACCAATTGTGATTTATTTGCTAAGTGCCATCACTCATCTGTGTAGAAATATGGACAATTTGAAGTATCTGTTGATGAATCCAGGTAGCAGAGAACTATCTGGCCAAGTTTTACTGGATGAGGCCTAAAGATGTTTGCTAGCCACTGTTATATTTAAACCTTACACATTTTGGCTTGTCACAGAAATTATGAGTGGGTCGATGAGATGTCTCTTGGGTACTATAAAAGTCTACCTGAGTGAAGAGCTTGTTCTGACACCAGTTTAAAAGGCTGTTCTCTGAAAAAGTCAATCCTATCAGACATCAACTGGTTGCCAAAATGCTCATGTAGGTGGCGCTGGGCTACTTTAGACACTCCTGAATGACTCTGTTCATCATTTCCACCTAGTTTCAAGTCAACATCTGAAATAAGACAGATGGTACCAGAAGATGGGGGCCTTTTCAGTTGTGACACCCGGTCTTTCTTTCTTTCTTTCTTTCTTTCTTTCTTTCTGCCTGGCAGAAATACCCAAGCACCCTGAATCTTCTGTAGTACAATGGTACCATCTGCAGTAGATTATATCCTCTCTTCTCAGTGTCCTATCCTATGCTGGGAAGGAATGTTTTATTCCACCATCCACTTTTCATTTCAGATGGATACTTGGCTGTGTGAAGACACCAATGAAGGTGGAGGTGATTGCAGGGATTCTCCCACATATCTTTCTTGCTTGGTCTTACCCTTAGGATCAGGGTGCAAAAGCTTTAAAAAGTTCTGTGGGAAGCAACTACATATTAGTGCATTAGTACATCACTTCTTATTGAAGCCAGCTATACACAGGGGACAGACCTTCTGCTACAACTTTTAAAAGCCGTTATTCTACTGCCTACTGCAAATAGTTTCAACAGTTTCAGAACAATATTTACCATTGTCCCTGTATAGTGACACTACAGAATAAACAGACTTGCATACTGGGAGATGTATCCAAATTCCTGTGTATTTCTTTCCTAGTTTACAGTGCATTTCCTACAGAACTACTTCTGTGTTCAAGTGCAAAGCGGAAGGATGAGAGTACAGGGGGAGAAAAAGCATAGAAAAGATAAAGGAAGTCATTTCCTAGCCAGTTATACCATCTTTGGCAGAAACAAGATACAAAGGACACCTTCTAAACCAGCTGTACTTCTCTCATATGTCACTAAGATTGATTTCTTCATATTGCCAACTATGATCCTTGACCCTTTATCCAAAAGTAGGCCAAAACAAGGAAGAGCCAGCAATTTTTGATTATTAGACAGTTGCAGACACTGCAAGAGCATCATTATGAGAATGGATAAAATAAATGATTTCTTGAAAACAAATATATGAGCTTCTTTAAAAAGTATAATTTTTAAGGATATTTAAATGTTAGTATCATATTCCTTTTTAAATTATAACCTGGATTTAAAAGGAACTCTAATTTTAACACAAAGATTATATTTCTATAATCCTATAAAATCATAACCACCTATCAAACAAGGACACTGAATCGAAGGCTGCTTTTTCAAGCTAAAAAAAAAAAAAGAATGACAGGGAAAGATCTAATTTCTAAGATCATTATAAATTACAATAAAGTCATTTATTGTTGCATTATATTAACTATTATGCAGTTTCTGCTCAATCTGCCAACTTAATATGTCATTGGCAGATGCAATAATCTACCTCTCTAATATTATCCACTGTCCCCACATGAGTGCTTTGTACTCCCTTCTTTATTTCAACTGACTGTGCTCTACAATATGTTCAGTTCTCACTTCATAAATATTTATAACTTCATCACGCTAACTATATGGCATTTATAATCCATTTTATAGAAAACCTAAACAAAATCCTACTCTTCTGCCTCATCATGGCATGCAAATAACTCTGAGCTCTTCAAAATAATATAGTTTACTGAGGTGGTAAAACTTCAAATATGGTTGTAGTGGTGAACCTCATGGCCCTTTCCACACCTTACCTTTTTTCAGCACTGGGGTGCAGGGATCACGCAAGCAGCCTCCAGTGAGAGGCTCTCATGTCCCCGCTGCTTCAGCTCTGCACGGGCTGCCTGCTCCTGAGCAGGTAGCGCGAGAGCCCCGCCTCTTCCTTCTGCAGTGCAGCCTGGGCGTTTCCCAGTCTGCACTGGTGCAAGAAGCATGACCACCGTGGCTTCAGAGGCTCTGCAGGCATGGAAAGTGCACGTGGGGTCCTAGAGCAATGCGCAACTGTGCACCATTTTCAACTGAAAGCCAAAAATGAAAAAATGTGTGAGCGGCGCCTGCCCTACCCTGGAGCGTCACGCAATTGTGAGTGTGTTGTGCATATCGCTCCTCACAATCGCACGATGCTCTAGGAGCCCTTTCGCATGGCAAACGCTGTGCAAAAAGGGCCCGTGTCTGCCACCTGAGGACCAGCCTAGCTAAGCATGGAGATGCTTGTCACCAGAAGCACCAGAAGGTTGTCCAGGTGATAAACTAGCCACAGCAACTATTTACACTGTAACAGTGGTAGAGATTGGCTATTCTGGATTAGGGACTAATGGCATAAAAAAAAACTACCAATCTTCAAGATTTTCAAGGTATCACAGAAGAACAAAAATACTGTCCAGTAATGAAAAAAATCTCACTAAAGTGAAGTTCTTAGCCCCAATGAAACCAAGCCCTATGCAAATTGACAGTAACAACAAACAGTACTAACTGTAACAAAACTCTTTTCCTACTTTCCTGCTCTTTCCTGCTTTCTCCAATGGCAATGTCCAAGCAAGTATGTGTAGGACTGCACCATTATCTTTCAAGCAAGTGATCTTGCTTAGTTTCCTTGCTTGTGTAACTAGAGACCAAACAGATATCTGCCTGAATAAATAACAGTATTTTACTGCATAGGATTATATGATTAAAAGTTTTTATTTTAAGTTGTCTAAATGTTCTATTTAGTTTCAAACCACTTGTATCTTTAATCATTATGGCAACCAACTGGTATGTGTGTTTATTCAGGAAAATTACTAAGTCCAGCCACTCAGATATCATTCCAATAAGGATAAATTTCCTTGGTTTAAAAAATTCCTATTTAAAAGCAATTTTTCCCATGCTTTCTCAGAAAATATTCAAAAAGACACAACTTTTGTCAGAGAAAGTTCAACACTATGAAACTCATCATGAGATGGGCCAAACTGTCCATTACCTTCTTACTCAAGCAACTAAGGGCATTTCCCCACTACACTGTTATAGTGCTATTATTCCACTTTCAATAGCCTGTGGAATTCTGGGGTTTGTAGTTACTGAAGGCCAAAAAGCTCTCTGGCTAATAATTCTAAATGTCCCTCCCAAAACTATGAACCCCAGAATTCCATAGGATGTTGAAAGTGGAATAACAGCACTATAACAGTGTAGTGTGGAAAGGCCCTAAGTAAAAATTCCTTTATAGTACAGGTTGACAGTTTTTAGGGTTGCTTCGAGCATTTAGTTAAATCTGTAGCCACTTGCTAAACAGCTCATTGCTGAATTCATTTTCAGATATTTTAACTCTCATTATGATCAACATATAGGCCTAAATCCAACTTTAGCCCAACTAGAATCTACTATAAAAAAGTCAAAGTTTGTATGTTTGTTTGTCTGTGTCAGCCAAAGACCTCATGTGATTGGCTATGTGAGGCAACTGATATGATTGGCGATGTGAGGCAAAGACCTCATATGATTGGCTGCCTGAGAAGATTCTATGGAATCTTGGGGTTTGCAGTTTAGGAAGAGGCCTTTAGAATTCTCAGCCAGAGAGCTCTTGGGCCTGGCCAGTTGCTATGGAGATGAGGCCTAGCATCAAGGAGGAAGGCAGTGTATTCCCTCAGGAACCCAACCTCTGTACATTAATAACTCTGAATACAGATTGAATTGGGGAATATGGGGGAAAGTTACAGGTACTGGACAAGACAGTTTGGGAAATTAGAGACACAGGATCTCAAATCTTTCTAAGTATTACCTATGAGAAAATAAAATCTCCAGCAATGCCAGGTATATACGCTAGTAGATTGATAAATCAGTAGGATTCTGTAAGCATCAAGTTGCCATTCAGCAATTGATTCAACAAGTCTACTCTACTTGGAACTAGTTAATTAAACCACAGGTAAGCTACAGAATGCAAATAGAGATACATACTCATACTAATGTGAGTTAACTGTGAAATAATATATTTACCTTTCAGGAAACCTTTGAAACTCTAGGAAGATATTACAGGACAAATAAGAGAGGGTGTGGGGGAAAATTACAATGCTGTGTTTCACAGAACTACAAACCAGGATTCTGGAACATTGTTGCTTATCATGAATGAGCAGCTGGCACGTGCAACCCATTTGCTATCACTTGATTGTTAGCACTACTATGATTAGCTAAAGAAATCCAGAAACAGTTTCTTTAGCACATCATCCAAAGTCAGGTCCAGGTTTGTTGCTCCCTTACAAAGATCGTACACCAGAGTTTCTTCCTGGTTTATCAGTCCTGGCCTCTTTGAGACAAAGAGGCCACACATTTAAACAACAAATCACACATTTAGAGAATATGCTAAACAAACTATTTCTGTTCTGTTTAGTTGCCGAGAGGAACCATCAGGAGTTAAGAGAGAGTGAATGGGCTGTATGCACATGCAGCTTGTTCCATTAAGCCAGGAGTCCAGAAAGACAGAATTCTGAATGTCCATGTAAGTGTAGCCAGTGACTGGCAATGCCATACAAACCCTACACTGCAGTTCATGAACACTGAAGTGGAAATACGGGTGTCTTTTCAGAGGCTTAAAACTTATCTGAGTTATAACTGGTGAAATGTGTGCTTGTCTCCAGTGCATCAGAATAGCTAATAGCCAGTGGTGAATATTAAAACTGAAGAGAAAGAAGTTGCAAGATTAGCTAGTTTAAACTGTTCTAATCATCACACTGCTTAATATTTAATTTCTCCATGCTCAGTGATTAAATTGAGCTACTTAATCTCTAACTTCAATTCCCCCAATCCTGTTTTATGCACATTAAGATTTTGTTCTGTTGTCTTGGCTGTTTTGGATAACCATCACCACAGTCCCTAAGCAAAGCCACGACTGAACTGTGCACTCTCATCTGTATAAGAAATTTAAGAATTTTTCTCATCTTAACCTAACAGGGTCATTATTTAATAATTAGACATATGCAGAAAGACCATCAGAGGTATAGCTGTCTGTGTTTATAAAACTACTAAAGGACTCCTCCAATGCCCAGTTGCCATCATAAATCTTTATAGAAAATCCACTGAAGAGGGTCAAACTTTGAACACAGAGCTAGGAATAGGTCTCTTCCTAAGTGATTCCTTGAGAATGATTCAGCCACTAGGGATGACCAAGTGACCCATTTCAAAATCTTTGCCATGTAAACCATTTTCTTCCAAGACCAAGCTAGCGTACATGTGCTCATTTCTATTTCTGAGGCTTCCCATTCCCTGAACTCAAACCCTCTCATGAGCTCTATTGCTCTGTGGATATATCAGATCATGGATGTTTGGGCACTGATTCACTGACCACAATGAGAGCAGCAATATTTGGAGTATCTGGAAAATAAGCAGTGGAATGTAGAATAAGAGGAAGCTTTTAGACAAATTGTACCAAAATGTAGTCACTCAAGTTAATTGATGAAACATGAGCAGTGGACTGAAAAACAGCAGGTTACAGACTGCTTTAAATGATCACAGTAAAAGGTGAGAAGAGGGGCAATTTAAGCCATTAACCAGTCACCATGAACATGTATCACTCATATTATCTCAAATGCCCTATAATGATCAAATGGGTTGCAACTGACATCACAGTGTTTGAAGAAATGTGATAATAAGTGGCCAGGTTTTCGGTATGCAAATGCTTGCTGAGTTAAAATCCAGGTCAGCCAACTTTCCTGTTTAACTTCCAAAGTGAGAACTGCTGGAGCTCAAAAGTAATCTGGAACCAGAATCTGTACCATCTGCCCAAGGATTCACAGTTATATGAGGATTTTGGGGGCCAAAGCTATGACATTACTAACAAGCCCAAAGCTCCACTCTCTCCCCCTTGCTCTAGGGTTCCAATCTGGATCAGTGCCCATGTACTTATTCTAGTGCTACATCTTCTACTCTGGAAAAGGCCAGGCCTTAAGGCATTTTGCTGGCTGAAGCTAAAGTATAAACTGGGCTTGTAGTTGAATGTTATTCAGCACTGGCAACATGACAGGATCCTCCACAATACAGGTGGACAGCAGGCTAGGCAGGGGGTATCAGATAATGTGTCACTTGTAATATTTTTCTACTGCCTGAGGCAGCCCTCTGACCTTGGCTAATGATAGGTCTAGCTGTAGTTTTCAGCATTTCATACACAAGCAGAAACAATGTGAAATACAAGCTCTTTTCATAAAATTTATTTCATCAAATACACTTCATGGATGGATGGATAGAAGCAAGCAAGCAAACTTCCTCAAAATGTAAGAATTCACGCTGTCCCTCCCAAGGTTACTGATTATGTGTTACCTTTTTGACAGGAGACAAATGGCCCCATGAAAGTACAGTGGCATAATCAATCTAGCTTTATTGGGATATGGCCTTTGTCCTAAACTTGATGAGAGTTTTAGGTCCGGTTTCTACAAAGAGGAAATGGAAAAATAAGCTTGTGGCTAGATTATACCACTTCAATCATCATTCTTTCTCAGTTCCATCTTCCTCTTCTGAAAAATTCAAGTTAATGGAAGCTCTGTGGCTTTCTTTTACATAAGGGAAGGGCCTAACTTTTGTTACAAGGCATATGAATCTCAATTGCAGGAGACTAAATATGCAGCGTTTGTGCAAAAAATACACATGCTAGCCACACTCAGAATAGCTAAGATAAGAAAGAAACTTTCTAAATTTATATTCCAAATACTGGAATGTTATAAACAATGCAGCAAAGTTGCATTCAACAATCTTACTATTCCCTGGAGAGAAGAGCACATTTTATCTTACTCCCTCAAGAACTCTAAAGCCATCTTTCTATGATATTTGTATTCTAATCTTTCTATGTTCACTTGTAAAAGCTGATAATTAGGGAAGCTTCTTTGATGGTCAGAAGCTGTGCACAATTTCTGTATGCATAGTAACCAGATGAATCGTGCCAGCACTAATCCTGTAAGAGTGTTAAAGGTCCCCTGAGACAGTTACAGAGAATGCTAAACCTGCCCTGTATTATGCTCTTTCCTACTAATCCTACAAAAAATGTATGTTAATTTCTCATGAAAAGGGGTTAATTATACATTTTATGTCCAATTCAGGCATATTAGCCTACTTTTCCAAAACAGCACTGGATATACTTCTTTGATGAAAAAGTAAATGTTTTACCTCCTGCATTTGCTCACACCATTTCTACTAAGAAACTACAATAAGGGGAAGAGATTCACATCATGACAAGTAACAATGGTTATCTTAATTTAACGTAGATACAATTTAATAACCTTTTGCCTTTTTTTGTTGTTTTAATCTTAAGCTAACATTTTTCTTCTGTTTTCTCTAACAATAGCTTCAGTATCTTTGTGGCCACCAAGACTGATCCAAGTAATTGGCTTTCCTTTGGCTGTTTAATATTAAAGTAATAAGGTGCACAATAAAACACCATTGTCTTCTTAAACATGTCACAGTGATTAAATAAAAAAAAAGTCTAGCTGACTCTAAGGGGGAAAGGCACACTACTTATATTTTGAATGGTTTATAAACATGAGTAGATTAATCTTAGGTATTGGTGTTGTAGCAGGTTGCATTTTATTGAATGTCATAAACATTTTTGCATTATAAAATAACTTTGAAAAAAGATAAGAGCAGCAGGACAAAAGCCTAAAAGTCTTCCCTCCAAACATTTCTACTGCCGCAGTGGAGGGATAAAAGCATAACCCTGAACTTAGCAAAAAGCGGACTTCCTCCAGTTATTCCATAGAAGAGATGGGAATGGTGGGGTGGTATCCACTGACTCTAACAACAGCTTCAACAGTGATTACTGGCAGAGGACCTTTTTTGTAGTCCAAAAAGAAGCAACTTTCGCAAGCTCTGGTCCTTATAACTGTACAAAGGTTTCCATAAGTGAAATATGCAACATGAGTAAAATACGTAACCACAGTACATGTGAAAGCGATCTAGGAATCTCAGTAGATTACAAGCTGAACATGAGTCAACAATGTGAAATGGTGGCATCAATAGGAGTATAGTGTCTAGAGCCATTTCTGCACTAGACTGTCATAGTGCTATTATTCCACTTTCAACATCCTATGGAATCCTGGGGTTTGCAGTTTAAGGTGGGGCCTATAATAGTCTTTGAGGCCCCTCCCTAAACTGCAAACCCCAGGATTTCATAGGATGTTGAAAGTGGAATAATAGCATTATAGCAGTGTAGTGCGGAAATGCCCTAGGTTAAGAAAAGTGACACTACCACTCTATTCTTCTTTGATCAGACTTGACCTGGAATACTGTGTCTAGTTCTGGACACCATAATTCAAGAGGGATATCAACAAGCTGGGATATATCCAGAGAACAGCAACCAAAATGGTAAAAGGCCTGGAAACCAAGCCTTATGAGGGAAGCTTGGGGAGGCGAGTATGTTTAGCCTGGAGAAGAGAAAGTTAAGAGGTGACATGATAACCATTTTAAAATATCTGAAAGGATGTCATGTGGAAAATGGGGCAATTTGTTTTCTGATGTTCCCGAGACTGGGACATGGAGCAATGGCTTCAAAGTACAGGAAAAGGGATTCCACCTAAACATTAATTAGAACTTCCTGACCGTAAGAGCAAGGGAATATGCTGCCTTGGAGTGTGATGGAGTCTCCTTCTTTGGAGATCTCAAAACAGAGGCTGGATGGTCATCCCTCAGGAGTGCACAGCTGGGGTTGGACAGGATGGCACTTACAGTCTCTTCCAACTCTATACTTCTAAGATTCTCAGATACATATGTCCACCTACCCGTTATGTTAATTTGTAGTCCTGTGTGTCTCAGAAATCAAACTACTAGGCACCACTATTTATTTTTTAAAAATACAATAAGAGGTCTTAAAGATAAATGGGGCAGCTGGGTTCAGAAATGCTGAAGCAGCATCTTGCGCATGATGAGCTGAGAAAGTTAGCTTTCTCAGAAAACATGTAAATGGGTTGGGACTTTGATAACTGAGCCACTACACATATATGGCCCCCTGAGAACTAAAGTCCTTTGGAGGAGCTCTCTTCTATGTCCCACCAGTATGGGAAATAAACTGTGGAAAGACCCTTCTCTGTAGTGGCAGCTCTTTTGTGGAATATCCTCCCCTTGAAGGTTTGATTGGCGCCAATGTTGGTATGATTTTGGCATAAGTAAAAATCTGGCTTTTCATTAAAGCCACCAAGACTAACTGATTTTATCTACAATGTACAGGTACTATGGCTGCAATATATTAAATTGCTTTAACCAGTTTTAAATTGTTTGGTTTAAAACTGATCAATGATTTAATATATGTTCAGGGTTTTTTTATTTATTGTTATTCTTCATTATTATAAACTGATTTTACGGTAAGACACCCTAAGATGTTTGCATATTGGATGGGAGAGAAATAGTTGTGCTTCTGTCCTACCTTGCTTTTGTGCTGTGCAACAGCAACACTTTTATTTCCAGAACATTACTGCAGTTCTATTTCTAGCAATGCACAAAGTTTCTGCTCTGGCCTAGAGGTTGCAATGTGAGAGTGCCAACAGAGTAGTTTTCCCATTGCCAATGAAGTATGTATCAGGTTAGGAGACAATGGCCATTTCCGCACTAGCCTGTTATAGCGCGATGATTCCACTTTCAGAATCCTATGGAATCCTGGGGTTTGCAGTTTAGGGAGGGGCCAGCCAGCTCCTCCCGAAAAAGCAAACCCCAGGATTCCAGAGGATATTGAAAGTGGAATCATCGCGCTATAACAGGCTAGTGCGGAAATGGCCTATGTTAGGGATTTTCATCCCAGCACCTACTGCAGGACACATCAGACCAGAAAACTGGGGGGTGGGGGGAGAGATGGTAATTTAAAGCAACAATAGCAGCAACACCAGAAAACCAAAGCAACTAAATAATCACTTCCAGTTTGGCTTTTCCAGGCACTGGCAAGGGGAGGCTTAGCCTTCCTAACATCAGTAAACCCTAAACTGTCACTCACTCACAAGAACTTCGAGCAGCAACAAAACAACACTTTGGGAGCAGGGGAGACATGGGGAGGGGCAAGTGCCCAAAGGGACTTAGGTAGTCTGTACCACTGCAATTTGCACACCCCTCCTTATGTGTCTGCTCAAGGAATCAGTCTTACCATTTGATACAATGAAGTAACTGCCCAAAGTTACAGATGCTCCAGCATCACAGTGGCAGTTTCTCCTGACCCCCAGCCATCCCTGGTGCACAGAACTCTGCATGTTACACACTAACTGGAATCCTGTTGGCTAGCCCCACTGAATCATTTGCTTAATGAAGAGTCAACCACGATTTAGGCCATTATCTCTTGCAGCCCCTCAATTAGTCTGTTGAATTTGGATACGGTGGCAGGCCATATCCCATTGCCAGTGTTGAAGAAAGACTTCCATCCGTCCACTTGGCTTCTGTATATGGAATGGGGAACTTTGCTTCAGGCAGTAAAAATGTCTCAAAATAGTCCTGCCTTCTCAACAAATTGTAGGGACCAAATGTTTAATCTTCAATCTTTTTAAAACCAAGACTGGTCATTTACTCATATGATAGCTTACAAGACAGTCTGGAATTCATATTCAGTGAGATGAAAGATTTCAAGGAAACACTACTTAGGAAAAGTTAAGATTGATGAATTGAATTTTGTTTTATTCATTTGGATTAGAGTTTGGACCAAAACGCTGGCTTAGGCTAACACAAAGTGGACAGTAACAGCAAGGCAAGCAAGCATCCATACCAAGAAGGAAAAACAGTTTTGTCTCATTCGATTTTGCCCTTTTGCCAGACACATAAACTGATGTAACAAAGTTTACTGTAAGGACTTGGTTCAGATCTATTGTTTGAACAACTAGCAGATCTATAAGGTTATCCAGCCTTTCCTTTTAGATAATTTCTTTGTCTCACATAAGACAGTGATGATTTTGCCATGTTTGATAAGCTAAAACCATTTTCCGTGAAACAGAGCACCACTTTTCTGAGAGCATATGCAATGCTGCTCACATCTTTTCTTCAAATAAATGCAATATCCAGCTTACTAAAAGAAAAAAGAAAAAAAGCAAGACCTAATTAATTTCCTGCTTTATCCAACAAACATTCAAACCATTCTTCAGTTTAATACAGTATGCATTTTAATTTTTTGAGAAACATTCTTCAGTGTCTTATTTTGTGTGCAGCACATTATGTATCATTTTCTTATTTTGTAAGGCTCCAGAATGATTTGAAGCAGATTTAGTTTTAGCATACTGGAATCAGAGTAATAGGTTTTAATTTAAGGGAATGTCTGTTGCTGAGGATAGGCAAACAAATGGATTAATTCCCTCCCCCCAGTTCTATTACTCGGCCAATCAGTGCTAATCTCTTAGTAGAATGTCAACATAACATACAACGATAGATTATCAAAAGTGACTACTCAGAGCCGTAAATTATTCATCTGAAAGGTTATGTATCAGTGATAACATAAATTATAGTTGAAAAATATTCATGTAACATTTTAATAAGTATTTAAAATGATTTTTCTGCAAATGTTTAAAACTAAAAATAATATTTTAGGCATTGAAAGCGTTCTGGATTCTTCTCATGTTTTCAAAAATCTTATGGTGGCTTAGCTTTAGAACTTAGAAAAAAAACCTAACCATACTGGCCTATATTGACAGGTTGACTCAAGTTTTAATTATTCTGTCAAAGAAACAAAAATTATATGTATACAGAAGTCTTGATCTCATTACCGTATCAGCTGTAATTCCTACATATTCAACAGAAGCATATTGTTACTTGGGCAGCCCATGATTTTCCCCTTAGTAGTCCAGAAGGCTGTTCTACGAGCATGTGATATAGTCCATTCTATAAGCTACCTCAATGTGTATCACCAAACTGGTTTTTTAAATGCACATAGTTCAAGGCCTCCACAGACTCAGTGTTTAAATTCACTGTCTTTAATTTCAATTAAGATAGGTTGAAGAAAGTAAGGAAAGTTCATTTGCCAACATAAACTGTTGATACACCTGGAATTTTAAGCTAATGTTTCAACATTTTCTTCTTAAATCTTGAATTCGCTCAGATGAAGTAATAAATTTATGGCAGTTTGCAATAAAATATATGGCAAAGGGCTTGTAATAAGAGTTTGAAAGATTTTGTCTTCCAGGATAGCTAGGTTTCATTTTGGCTAAAGAAATTAACAATGACATAAAAGACAGCATAAATATTACTTATTAGATGGCAGGAGCAATAGCTAGGAAGAATGCAGCATTCACTCCACTTAGAGCAGAGATAGGAATCATATAGTCCCACAGATGTTGCTGGCTACAAATCCCAACAGCCCTAGCCATCTTAGTCAATAGTGAAGACTGATGGGAGATGCAGTCTAATGACATCTGGATGGCCGTATCATTCTCTATTCCCCCGCCCCATATTTTCAGAACAAATGTAGAAAAAACTTTGTGCCTCTTTAACTTTTCTTAGTGTAAACTTCTGCTTATAAAGCATCAGCACAGGATGTAGAACAGGTGACAAATCATGAAATGTAATGTAGTTTATGCCAGTTTTTTTGCAGCGTCTTGTAGAACACCCCAGAATAAAAAAGATATAAATATTTCAGTTGTGAATTATTGACAAACTACTTAATTTTGTTTACTCTATCTTGAGTCAACCAGACCAGAAGTTTTCATGAGCTTTGGAAGAAGCTTTTAAAAAGCTGCACAACTTGGCAGCTTAAAACTCAATGAAGTAAATGGAATGCAAGCAGTTTATGCACAGGATTGCAGCCAACAACACTCAGACACAAGACTTCTGAACACATAACTCAGTCCAAATGAGGTCTAACTTCCAACTCTCATTATATGTGGATGATATTGGCTGCCAGCTGGGTACTTGCAACATGAAATGGTAGTTTTGGGTGCACAATAGTTTCAGTTCCACAGACTTCATGTGTCTATTCCAATGAACAAACAAAACTAGAATTTAGTTTACCATTCTGCTGTTGAGAGGCATTCAGATCTAAGGTAGCAGTGGAGCTGGAACTAGATGCCCCATAAGATGACATAAACATGAGAGGAGTTGCAAACCCTGTTATATCACAGTACTGTTTATTCAGCGTGGTGAGGCAAAGTATAGAAGCCAAGGGACAGAGGCAGAAATAGTGTATGGATATATATGTTAACATAGCGGAGAGGAGGGGAACAAAGAAAACAGAACTGGAATAAATCATTTTCATTGTACCCAGTGAATTTTACTGAACTGGAGAGTCTGACCAACTGGCATGTTTAGAAAGACATAGGCCATTTCCGCATGGGTTAAACAAAACGGTGCAGTACGTCCTCCACGGAGGACGTCTGCTCCTTGGAGCGGACTGGGTCCGGACTACTTAGCGTAGATCCGCACCTCAGTACACTCCGGAGTGACCTCAAGTGGTCCTCCAGCACGTTTTTGAAAAACCTGATTTTTCAGGTTTTTCAAAATGCCGGCGCGCACCATTGTGTGCCTGCTCTCCAATGCAGATTCGCAGGCTTGCACCAATGCAAGCCTGCAATCTGCGGAGGGTGGGCTTTAGGCTGGGGAGCTTCAGTGGTTGGTTGAGACCCATACGCAACCGGAAGCCGCCATTTTGGACGCCAGAGCAGTGCAGATCCGCAATCATGCACTGCTCCTCCTTGCCCCGGACCCAACCGGACCCAAAGAAGATTCAGTGAGTAGCGACAAGGAGTGATTCCCTTGCTATGTGCAGAAATGGCCATACAGTGTCATATATTTCAAGAAAGACTAGTTTGCTTAACCCCAACCATCATGCACTCCCCAAAGTTTCTGTATCTAACTTTCAAGTCTTGTATGTGTGATCTACTGACAAGACATTTTCCTACCCAAGTGAAATCCTCTTGCTCTTACCTTACTCTTGGCTCAGCAGCAAACAAATACTACTTGGCTCCTAAGCTAGTATCTTTGTGTCCCTGACACTAGCTGCCTACCACAAACCCTCTTATATGTGCAAAGTAGCTGGAAAAGATGCAGGGATTTCTCATTTTTGCACTGGGATGTGCTGATTTTCTTCATATGCAAATATTTACTGATCTAATGATCATAATACTGAAGAATTTTTTTAACTGCCCCCAATCCTTAGTCCATGCAAAAGAAAATAAGCTTCCCTTCCCAGATCATGCAAGCAACCTCGCATCCCAACTGCCTTGCTTTTCTATTCCCCAAGCAGACAGCCTGAGGAAGAAACAGAGTTCTCTCATTGGCACTGCAGTTTGGAAATATCAGACAACAAAAGAAACCCTTGCTCTTTCTTATCTTTTCCAAACTGTATCTCATGTGAAAAGATAGCACTTTCCTCTCAGCAGAACGACTGATTTTTATACACATGCACTGAGATGTGGATACAGTAAGGAACAGATCCTCCTGATCTTTCTTCCATTCTCTCGTTCAAAGAACAAATAGCAGCTTGTTGTGGGTTCCTAGTTGTCCTTTTCTTCAGGACAAAGACACTTGTACTTAGGGAATTTGCTGAGAATAGGTTTTCCAATTAGCATTCATGATAAGTAAATAACATCCATTCCTGCATAACAGAGTCTTGACTTATCTCTAGTACTTTTGTCCCCAAAATTGCCAGTTATTTCACGGAAGAGTCCTACTACATTTCTGTAACTGTTGATGCCAAAGAATAGGGGGAAAAAGGATGGAAGATGTCATATAGCAACTATGGATATATTCATTCTATGCCAGGCAGCCAGTATAATGGAAGCATAGTCTCTTACAAAATGTTTGTTGCTCTGATTCCATGTTTAGAGCTTTTCTTTTCTTTCACAGAAGCCAATGAATCCTCATTTAACGTAAGCCATTTTATCTACTCAGTAATTCTTTTTGATCAAGCGTCAAATCTATTCAGTTAACAATTCCGTGACCCAACGCTTTTACACATGTTGAAGAGGTGTGAACATACAAGAAGAGCCATAGCATTTTCCAAAGAAAAAAAATCTCACACTTCCAATCACTCCTTTTGTTATCAGATTCTTTTCATCATAAATTTGGTGTGGAGGACAGGAAACCTATCAGCTCAAGAAAGGCAAGGAAATAAATAACACCTAAACAATTCTATTGACCTTCTAGCAGGTATTCAGGCGATCATCACACCTCCCATCATGTGTTTGTAAAGCACAGTCTTAAAATCCCTAGTACTGGAAGTGTTTTGGTCCAAAAATCTTTGTTACAAGTCAAAGCATTCAAACATCAAAGCTAAAAAAGCCTTCTTTAAAAATAAATAAATAAATGACATCCTGAAGAGACTGTCATTGTTTCCACAGAGCCAACAAAAGCTATTTGTGCCTTAAAGTGTTAGGTCATCACTATATACTTAGAAACAAGAAACACTTTATGACCAAAAAGCCATCAGAGTTTTGAATTTTTCGACGCTCAGCCTACAATAGCGAAAAGGGTTCATGGAGTCACATGAGTAGAAAACGTTCATCCTGTACCACAAGAAGCAAGAAGACCTGGGTTTTTGTCAAGTGAAATTGCATTTCAAGGGGAGAGGAGAGAATAGAACTCTTCCATTTCTGTTTTCAGATCATATTAATGTTGCGTTAAATACACTGTGGTCAGTGGTCATCTAGACTACTATTCTGATGGGCAGTAAGTGGTTCCTAACAAGGCCTTCCAACAAATAGGCCCTGGAGACTTATCTCCTGAACCACTAGAATTCTATGTCAGTCCCAAATATTGGAGTCAAAAGTTCAGTGCTTCAAAAGCAACATCTGGTATTGATAACAATCTGGTCACCTGTCCAAATATTAGTGAGCTGAATTTAACCACTAATCTTAGTCCACCAGCCTCTATTACACAAAAATTTGTCCACCAGCTGATCTCATAAGAAAAAGTTTCACCAGAAAAATCACAGAATCATAAACTTGGAAGAGACCACAGGGGCCATCCAGTCGAACCCCTGCTATGCAGAAACACGTATCAAAGCATTCTCAACAGATGGCCATCCAGCCTCTGCTTAAAAACCTCCAGACTCCCTCACACTCCGAGGCAGCATATTCCACTGCCAGACAGCTCTGACCATCAGGAATTTCTTCCTGAGGTTCAGGTGGAATCTTCTTTCCTGTAGCTTGAATCCATTGCTCCTTGTCCTAGTCTCTGCAGCAGTGGAAAACAAGCCCACTCCCTCCTTGACATGACATCCCTTCAAATATTTAAACATGGCTATTATATGTCCCCTCTTAACCTTCTCCTCTGCAGACTAAACATACCCAGCTCCCGAAGCCACTCCTCACAGGGCATGGCCTCCAGACCCTTCACCATTTTGATCGCCCTCCTCTGGACACGCTCCAGCTTGTCGATATCCTTCTTGAAATGAGGTACCCAGAACTGGACACAGTATTTCAAATGAGGTCTAGCCAAAGCAGAATAGAGTGGTATCATTACCTCCCTTGATCTAGACACCATACTCCTTTTGATGCAACCAGGAATCACGTTGGCTTTCTTGGCTGCCTCTTCACATCGCTGACTCATGTTCAGCTTGTAGTCTACCAAGACTCCTGGATACCTTTCACACACACTGTTATCCAGTCATACATGCCTAAGTGTAGGACCTTACATTTCTCTCTGTTGAAATTAATGTTGTTAGTTTTGGCCCAATCTGTTAAGGTCATTTTGAATTCTGATCCCATCCCATTAGCAACCCCTCCCAATTTGATGTCATCTGCAAATTTGATCAGCATGCCCTCTATTCTTTCATCCAAGTCATTGATGAAGAGGTTGAATAGCACTGGACACAGGACAGAACCCTGTGGCACCACACTAGTCACTTCTCTCCAGAATGAAAAACAGCCACAGGTGAGCAACCTTTGGGTTTGGTCGGTCAACCAATTACAAATCCACCCGACAATGGATTTGCCCGCATTTTACTAGCTTTTTTGCAAGAATGTCATGGGGAACTTTGTTAAAAGCCTTACTGAAATCAAGATATGCTATGTCCACAGCACTCCCTTCATCTATCAAGCTTGTAACTCTATTGTAAAAAAAGATAAGATTAGTCTGACTACTGCTCCATTCTCTCACGTTGCTGTGTTCCTGATGTGTCTAGAATGCTATCTCATACCCTCTCAGCAAAGCCTCTAGAATCTAATTTTATCTTGCCTAGACTGTACTACTCATCTTTTTTCCTGAGAAAACAACCAGTACACCCATGCAGACTGCAAAATTTGAAGGGTCAACCCCACTCATCGTTTAATATTTTCTTCTTTTGTTATCAGGCACATTTCATCATAAATTTGCAGCAGACAACAGGAAATCTGTTTGCCCAAGAAAACCAAGGAAATAGATAATGCTTACATATTTCTAGTGACTTTCTACCTGGCATTCAGTTCCTTTCTCATCCCAGCTTTCCAGGGTCTCAGCTCTGCTACATTTTTAACTAGTGAGCCTGGCAGTCGTTTCTAGCACCTTCTACACAGGAGATGCACTATCGCCAAACTATGTTTAACTCTGGCCGCCACCCTACGATTTTCTGAAATTCATTCACTTTAAAAAGATAGTATTGCAAGACCGGGATAAATCAAGTGGCTATTGTATATATTGTATATATTGGTACTGTATGTTGTATAATGTGTCTTTTTGTATTTTTGTGGTTGTTTTTTCTGAATGTATTTAAAGTACTTGAAAATAAAAAATAATCAAAAAAAAACAAAACAAACAAAACAAATGGCATTAATAGCAATAACAGAAAATATGTAATCAGTTCTTTGCAGTTTCAAGGTACTATTTCACCATTAGGCTCTTCTAAGTGGGCTCTACTTTCCCGGCTTGTCTGAATACACAGATGTCATTATAACAACTACTCCTGTCTTCCTGCAACTTTTGACAACTGACTCCTAATACACTCCACAAGTTCTTCATCAAGAAAGATTAGGACTTTGTTACAGGTGCATGAACTCTCCAAGCTTGATATGGTTTAAATGGCAAAATATTGTTTAACTGGCAAATACATTAATCGGTATTGATATAAAATGGAATCTGAGGTGACTGGAAGTCAAGTTGGGCAGAGGAAAATTACTAATTACACGTGTGATTGCAAGGCAGGTCAGCCAATCCCCGCTAGGCATACCCAAAGTCATTGTCAGGCAGATTACCAAACAATTCCAGAGATAATAGGCTGAAATTGACCCTGGAACATCTCTGAGCTTACAGTGGTCAAAGGAAGCTCTCACCAAAACATTGATTGTTTCAACTCTGTTCCCTCAAACCTGGATGTTTCCCTGCTTGTCCCCCAAACCTCTCCACAATAGACAGCTATTATGACAGCCATCAACTCTTTGTCACCTAAGACCATTAACTCCATCTACACTCCACCGTCCATGTAGCAATCTCCATTGTTTGTTTGGCCAGAAAGCCATTCACACCCATGTCTTCAGGGTAGATTTTGGGTATAAGAACACACACATTCTGTTTTGAATGGTTCAATGCAGTACTTTGCTTGCTGGCTGCCATACTTCACTCTGATCCCTGAATAGGTACTGTCCTTGGGCTAAGCCACATCGTCACTTTCTTCACTGCTCTCCAGATCAATAATTATCGCTCATTCCTTAAAAACTCCTTTATCCACAAATTTCTCCCTTTATTCTTCAGTTAGCTCTTGTGTGAGTGTGTGACTATTTTGATCTTTTGTGTGTGTGACTGAACTTTCAATAAAATATGTCTTGGTTTACATTTTGGAATCTCTGGCTAGTTCTTTCCTCCAAGACCCTGTAAACAATGGTGGAAAGATCTCATTAGTTACTCCCCTCTCTCAAGTGTCCTAATCTGAGCTAATTAATTCCTCATTGTCATATGGAGGTACTGGCATCACGGGTGGACACCTGAGTCACCAGTGTTTGGAGGTAACAGCTTAACATAAATTCTTGCAGCTCCACAGGTAGCCATTCTCCATCTTACCTTCTATCCTCTTTCCCTGAAAAAATTAAGGACTATCTCTGGTCCTGTACTGGCTTTCTTAATCTGCTGTACTTCTTCACTGCAGTAGCATACTCTTTTTCCTGTAAGTAGTTAGCATGAAAGTTAATTCCCAAAATGAAAATGCATAATGAATCTTTTACTGTTCACTTCTGGCTGGCTGTAAACTGTGCAGCCTCCAGACATTATATTCTAGATATGACAAACCATAATGCTCCAAGTAGAAAATAAACATCCATAGAGGTATGATGGCAACATTTTAAATGGCACATAGAAATGAGTAAGACAGAGTAGCGAGAAAATACTCCCTGAAGCTAATTCTGTCTAACAGGATGGCAGCTGTTCTCTGTCCCACTACTTGTAAGTTCAAAGTAACATTTAAAGATCATCGCATGTAAAAGTGGACTGTAATAATACAGTTACATTGGCATGAACAATCCACATCAAAAGTACATTACTCCAATCATGTTATCAACTAAAATAAAAGAAACCAAAGCTTTGGGCAACTCTTGCCTTTTGAGACTCTGATTTTGATTCTTAAAAGCCTCCTTCAATTGTCTGCATGTCATCCAATCACTCTAAAGAATTCTGATCCATTCTGACACACTTCAGACAGCAGCAATCACCTGTATCAACCATATCAATAATGTATTTAGCATTCATGCATTGAAGTTGCCTAGACAAGCAAGGAAAATGGACTATTTGATTTAATGATGCCCATTAGAGCATTATGTCACCAGAATAATGAAAATATGTGAAGAATTACTCAATGAGAAGCCATGTATCTTCAGACCTAGAACCAAAATCTTTATTTGTATTCACATGCATGAAAGATCAGCGAGGATGTTAACACTACCAACTTTTTAACTTCCATTTCATCTACTGTAAATTTCCCTTATCCTTGCTTTATTATTAACCATAATTCTCAAATCAGCTTAGAACTCTGTTTTATAGCTAATCATGTGTAGCACTGGCATCACTGCAATTTAATGCAAATCACAGTCAGTCCTATCATGATCCACCTGATTTGGGCATCATGAAAAAGCAGTACCTTGTTAGTTTCTTTACTTAATTACATTATAGTAGTTTTGCTGCCAGGGAGAGGCACTTGTGAAATATACTACACTTCCTGACTTTCATTTTTCTTTTCCAGAATTAAGCATGATAGAATGATTAGCCCAAGATATTTTGCTGCCTGATATATGATGCAGTCCTGTACATCATGATTAATTCTGAAAGGGAAATGGAAAAAGAAAAAATTGGAGATAGTCACATGAGACAGCCCATAATTTCAGATCCAATGTGCTATCCAATCTATAAACCATCACTGAAAAATCAGGAAAGATAGGTCAAATCCAATTTTTGGTTCCAACTAGAACAAATCCAGGGAATTAAGATGGCATACATCACTGTCAACAAGTCCACTGAGACAAAAAGAAAAAACTGCACTCAGTGAGGGCAGCAAAATGTGGACACAGTCCCACTAAGTAAGAAATCTGTCCCCAATGAAATTTTCCTTCAGTCCCCAAATTTCTAGCACTGCAGAGAATGAGTCACTGAAAAATGTTCACACTCAGAACTCTTGTATCCTCAGTGTTTGCATTCCTTAGCAACTTTGCCTGCTCCTTTTCTTTGGATGCCTGAACTGAAGTTTTCAGTTACTGAAATGCTACAAATTTGGAGACTGGAAGAAAATGTCATGACGGGGGCAAAATTCTTATGGGGGGCATAATCTCATCTTCTCCTGTACCTACACTTCTGTCTTCACCAGGCAATACAGAACCACCCAAAGCAGTGTTAAGATTCTCTTAATGCTCCTTAAGGCTAACCAAATAAAGTTCAAGACAGATGTTGAAGTTAAATGGAACACACCAACTAGCCTATCTGGTCAACAGCTGGTTAAGAACCAGTAACCTGTAAAATGGTAACTGATATACCTACCATCACCTGCAGACATTATGTCTCTACCTGGACAATAATCAGTTTTTGTTTTATGATTATATGTCCTCTTTTTCTTCATAAGATACTTATCTTCTTCCTGTTGTTGGAGCAACAGGATGAACGGCTGGGGAAATGGTGAGAAAAAGCTGTGTACAAAGTGCCTTCAAAACATAAAAAGTCAACAAACTGTATACAGCAAAGAAATTGTTTTGCTTTGGATCACTTTCAATTACAGTTATCTTGGGTGTTAGAAGTAACATTAGTAACACATTTTCAGGCAGAAGTGTTATTTTTCAAGCTGATGGTGCCACTTGAGAATTGCTCACTTTTGGCTGAGACAAAATGATCTATTTTGGGAATAGAACCTACAAATAGCAGAGATGATTGGTTCAATTTTGAAAAAGTTATGATGAAAACTTCATATGAAGCTTTTAGAAAGATTTGAAAAGACATGATTAATGTTAATGGGATAGTATTAAAATTAAAATCCATTCATACAATTCATTTTCAACTGACCTGCGACCAGTTACTCCTTGGGACCTGGCTCAACAGATTTTCCTTTGTAAATCATCCAGGCTGTTCAGATCATTATGGGATTCCAAGATATGTATTAACAGACAGTATATGCTAATAGATAAAATCTTATCCCAAGTAATGTCACTACAAGTGACAGACTTTTCATGAAATGAAATAGTGAGAAACATGCAGGGGGGAATTGCCCAACAGTATGAACTGCTCCTTAAGTCTCAGCTGTGTTTATCTCAAGAGTATCAAGGAAAGAAACTACTGGTAAGTTAGCCACACTTCACAGAATTAAAGCCTTCAAGTATGGATGCTGTTTACTTCTTTTCTTATTATGTGATGACTTACCAATAGCCCAAACCAAATATAATAGGAAATCCTATTTTTCTGTCATGTGAATGAGCTTTTGTGAATCTTGGGCTCATGCACTTCCACTCCCTTTTCCTACCTATGAGAGGAAATCAGAACCTTCTAACCTTTTAAACTTGCCACAGTTCCCCATAACTGGTATATAAACATAGTCACCATTTTCCGACTGTGACTCATTCCTCCAAACGGTTGCATTACAGTGCCACTTGGCAGATAGTTCAGCCCTGAAAAGCAGTATATCTGAGAGAGATGTGACACAATGTGAAGGTTAAATCTCTCATAGCTGATGTAATTTGCCACACAATGCTACAAAACTCATGTAAAAGATATCTGAATATCAGTGGCCCATGGTCTGAAGGAGGGACACAGCATTCCATAATGGACAAGTGAGTTGTGCCCTCTTTCATTCACACTTCTCTGGACATAAGAGGTAGTCTGTGTGTTACGCTCATCAAAAGGGTGCCAAGGTAAGTGATTTGTATGTGTGTATGTATGTAGTCTGCACCCACATGAAAAATCAGCAGTGGCTGCAGGCAAGGCGCTATAAACCACAACCTTCTGGATCATTCTTGCTTGATTAGTTTAAAAAATAACCCCACAATATTTTTAAGCATGTTAAGCGATGATTCCTTAAAACTACAGTAACCACAGCATAGCAGTACAGGTAAATAAATGTTTGTAACTGAGTGAAGATGCTTTTACAATGCAAATTTCCATTTGCATCTATTTTAATTACACATCACAGAAGAAAGACATTGTGCTGTACGCATAAAGATCTGCATATATGTGCACAGGAGATTAGGAAGACTACTCGTCCCACCTCCTTGTTACATCCACAATTATTAGAAAGACTGTATTAATTACAATTCTTAAAATCCCCTATTTAAACAAAAAAACAGTCTAGAGACAGCTCAATATGTGGAAATATATGTTTGTTCTCCAATGTAGATAAAATATGGATATACACATTTTATTAATAAGGAACAAAACAGGAAAGGGAGAAAAAGTGTTATTTCATATATAGACTGTGACAGTTTCTAATTATTGATGCATCACTAAGCAAAGCTTTGCTAACAGCCAAATGAGTTATTGCACTTACAAAATGAGGGCATGTGGCATATCTGATTAGTTTTACTTGTATGTTATGATATTATATAATTCTAGGAGACTGATGTCTCTTTATCTTTGGGAGGGGGCATGTGCTACTTAGAAAAATAGTGGCGTTAAAAGCCATATTGTTTCCCATCCAATTATCTTTTGAATTCAGCATGCAAATGAAAAGATGCTGAATGTTCATATTAAGGTGCTATCTATCATCATCATCATAATTAATTGTAAGCAAAATTCCCCTTGCACTTCACTGGCATACAAACCATGAAGGAAATAACACGTTTCTAGCAAATGAGTAGAACTATAAGAAATCTGTTATTGTTGTTGTCTTGCAAACTAATTTTTCTGTATATCAACGAACTGTGCATACTAACATGATACCAAACAACCTGACTAGATGTTGGACACTGCCTTCTTGCTAGTGAGACTGAAGGGATGTCATCTTCTCCAATGGGACTGTTGGCCATTCTGGTTGCTGAGATACAACAGCTTAGAGCAGATGAGTTGTCACAAATATAATGAATCTTACAAGAAGTCCAGTGGAACATCTCTAATTATACTCCCGGTAACCCCCAATGAGTTGTGGGAGATGTGTTGGTCCTTCAATTGGTCACATTAAGCTTGTACTTGATATCTCGACCTACCATGACAAGAAAAGCCTGACGAGGTCCCAAACATGAGACACCCCTTTACAGAGTGCCATATGCCTCAATAGTTTCAAGGCCTTTCACAAGCTCTTATTGGCTTACAGACAGCTTCCAATCTCAAACTACTCACAAGGGTAATGCAGAGACAAGACCCTGCCACAAATCCAGATGCCAACTGTGCCTCCACATCTACTCTGGGAGGAATATTATAGGGGCCAGTTGACTGTGATTTCATCTCTCCTCCCTGTTGAAGGACATGGCCCAAAACAGGAGAGAAGAACAGTGGGGGTGAACAACTGGCTCCGCAGATGGTTCTGCTGAGAACGATTTGGGATTTTGGACCATGGTCTGCATTTCCACAGAGATAGTCTTCTGGCAATGGATGGGCTGCACCTCACAACTGTTGGAAGGAACGTTTTTGTTAACAGTCTCACAAAGCTGATCAGGAAATCTTTAAACTGAGTTTGGCCATGGAGGGAGACAGTATTATTCAGGACAAGGATTCAGTGAGTGCTGGGCAAAAAAGCCCAAATGATATAGATAGAGCAGGCCAAGTATACTAGAGACCAACAGTGGGAGGAAAAGCAACTTTAGTAAAGGACTTGTGGGAAGGGCACATGGTCTTAAGTGTCTCTACACTAATGCACAGAGCATGGGAAATAAGCAAGATGAACTCCAACTCTTAATGCAACAAAATAAATATGATTTAATAGGCATCACTGAAATCTAGTGGGATGAGTCTGATGATTGGAATGTAGTAATAGGAGGATATAACCTATTTCGCAGAAATAGACCAAACAAGAAAGAAGGAGGAGTAGCTTTATATGTCAAGGATGATTTCACCTTTGAAGAGATCCATGACTTAAATCCAGGAAGCCAGATCGAGAGCATCTGGGTAAGAATTGAGGGAGTGAGAAACAATAGGGAGGTGATTGTGGAGGTTGACTACAGATCTCCAAGCCGGCCTGAGGACTTGGATGATGCCTTCTTGGAGCAGATGACCACACATTCAAAAAAGAGAGATGCAGTAGTAATGGGAGATTTCAACTATCTTGACATATGTTGGCAGTCAAACTCTGCCAAGACCACAAGGTCCAACAAGTTCCTCATTTGCCTCGCAGACAATTTCATGGTACAGAAGGTGGAAAAGGTGACAAGGGGATCAACTATTTTAGATCTGATCCTGACCAACAGGGACGACCTTGTTAATGAGGTGGAAGTGGTGGCATCCTTAGGGGGGAGTGACCATGCTCTATTGGAATTTGTCATTCACTGGAAAAGCCAAGTGTAGCCAGATACACATCCTAGACTTTAAAAGAGCTGATTTCTGTAAACTTAGGAAGTTACTTGCTGAAATTCCATGGTCAAGAATACTGCAAGAGAAAGGAGTTCATGATGGATGAGAGTTTCTTAAAAGTGAGATACTGAAGGCACAATTTAAAACTGTGCCATTAAGGAGGAAAAATGGCAGGTGTCTAAAGAAACCAGAATGGTTGACTAAAGAACTCTCAGCTGAGCTAAGTCTTAAAAGAAACATATACATGAAGTGGAAGAATGGTGACATCACCAAAAAGGGATTCAATGTAGGGGGAAGGTCAGAAAAGCTAAAGCACAGAACAAACTCAGGTTTGCCAGAGACGTTAAAAACAATAAAAAGGGTTTTTTTAGATATGTCCGCAGCAAATTGGAAAAAAAGAAATGATAGGGTTGCTGAGCAGAGGGAAGAGAAAAGGTAGAACTACTCAATACCTTCATTGCCTCAGTTTTCTCCCAAAGGGATAGAAGTATTCAACCTGGAGGGGAGGGAGCAGGAGGCGAAGGGGGGAAATGCAGCAGAGAATAGGTAGAGAAGTAGTACAGGAATACATGGCTACACTAGATGAATTCAAGTCTCCAGGGTCAGATGAATTACATCCAAGGGTATTAAAAGAACTGGCAGAAGTCACTTCAGAACCACCCACAATAATCTTTGAGAACTCTTGGAGAACAGGAGAAGTCCCAGCAGATTGGAAGAGGGTAAATGTTGTCTCCATCTTCAAGAAGGGGGAAGAAAAGAGGACCCAAAAAAATTATCGCCCGGTCAGCCTGACATCAATACCAGGAAAGATCCTAGAGCAGATCATTACAGTCAGGCCATTTCCGCACGGGGAGAGGGAATTGTCCCATTCCAGTACTTACCGGACCTTTGGGCTCAACATTTGGGTCCAGGCTAGTCCGGAGCAGTGCATGGCTGCTGCTCCGCACTGCTCCACGGACGAAAATGGCGGCTTCCGTTTGTTGGAGGCTCTCCACCAACCACTGAAGCTTGCCAGTCTAAAGCCTGCCCCAGGCAGATCACAGGCTCACACTGGTACGAGCCTGCAAATGTGCACTGGAGCACAAAAACGGAGTGGCGCGCTCCGTGTTTTAGAAAGACCTCTTTCAAGCGGTCTTTCAAAAGCACGCTGGATGACCGCTTTAGGTCGTTCGGGAGTGGGCTGAGGTGCAGATCTACAGTAAGTAGGTCCGACCCAGTCCACTCCCAGGTGCAGACGTCGTCTCTGGAGGACGCTCTGCACCATTTCTTTAAGTCCGTGCGGAAATGGACTCAGTTTGTAATTACTTAGAAAACAATGCCGTAATTACTAAAAGTCTGTTGAAACTGACAAGACTTACAACTTTAGTCATTATAGGGTTAATTTGTCTATTGGTGTTATAGAGGATCTTCACCTGCTACTATTATTGGAAGCAGCTGTAAAGGCTCTAGAAGAGTAGCATTCTCTTAGTGAACACTTGCTTCCTGATTTGTTCTGATTTGCTGTTTGTATCATATCCTGCTTCACTGTGGTATTGTATTATATTTTGATGTATTTTGTATTTTAACTTGCCAATATTCTCTTTTAAGCTTTTGTACATTAAGAACCCATATGCTAATACTATCTTTTAATCAGAATATATAAAAGACTATTTCTCTTTCCTTATTTTGTCTTATGAATTTCCTTCTATTTACAACAAAGTCAACATGGATTTCTCAAAATACGTCATGCCAGACTAATCTTATCTCTCTTTAGGATAGAATTACAAGCTTGATAGATGAAGGGAATGCTGTGGATGTAGCATATCTTGATTTCAGTAAGGTCTTTGACAGAGTTCCCCATGACATTCTTGCAAAGAAGCTAGTAAAATGCGGGCTGGACAGGGCTACTGTTAGGTGGATTTGTAATTGGTTGACCAATCGAACTCAAAGGGTGCTCACCAATGGCTGCTTTTCATCCTGGAGAGAAGTGACTAGTGGGGTGCCACAGGGTTCTGTCCTGGGTCCAGAGCTATTCAACATCTTCATCAATGACTTGGATGAAAGAATAGAGGACATGCTGATCAAATCTGCAAATGACACCAAATTGGGAGGGGTTGCTAATACCACAGAAGAGGATCAAAATTCAAAATGACCTTAACAGAATGGGGAGCTGGGACAAAACTAACAAAATGAATTTCAACAGAGAGAAATGTAAGGTCCTACACTTAGGCAGAAGAAATGGAATGCACAAATATAAGATGGGGCACATGTGACTGGATAACAGTATGTGTGAAAGGGATCTAGGAGCCTTGGTGGACCACAAGCTGAACATGAGTCAGCAGTCTGATGTAGTAGACGAGAAAACCAATGTGATTCTTGGTTGCATCAATAGGAGTATGGTGTCTAGATCAAGGGAAATACCACTCTATTCTGCTTTGGTTAGACCTCATTTGAAATGCTGTGTCCAGTTCTGGGTACCTCATTTCAAGAAGGATATCAACAAGCTGGAACGTGTCCAGAGAAGGGTGACCAAAATGGTGAAGGGTCTGGAAGCCATGCCCTATGAGGAGCAGCTTAGGGAGCTGGGTATGTTTAGTCTGCAGAAGAGAAGGTTAAGAGGGGACATAATAGCCATGTTTAAATATCTGAAGGGATGTCATGTCAAGGAGGGAGCGGGCTTGTTTTTCGCTGCTGCAGAGACTAGGACAAGGAGCAATGGATTCAAGCTGCAGGAAAGAAGATTCTACCTGAACCTCAGGAAGAACTTCGTGATGGTCAGAGATATCTGGCAGTGGAATATACTGCCTTGGAGTGTGGTGGAGTCTCCTTCTTTGGAGGTTTTTAAAAAGAGGCTGGATGGCCATATGTTGGGGGTGATTTGATATATATTACTGCATGGCAGGGGGTTCGACTGGATGGCCCCTGTGGTCTCTTCCAATTCTATGATTCTAACGTTAGTCACAACATCAGACATAAATTTACTTGCTCTTCCTCCAACTGGACAAACAAGACAGCCTGTATGGAAAGAGGGTTAATGGATATAAATCTGACATTAGAAATAATGATATGCCGTAACCAGCTGCAGAACATTTCAACTTTCCTGGACACCCAGTAAGAGACTTACAGGTTGCAATCTTTGCAAAAGTTACAAAGGAAGGCAGCATAGAAAGAGAAACTGCTGAATTAGATTATATTCACAAACTGCAATCCATTAGCGGAGGTATGAAGAGAGACAATGGCTTCACAGCAGACTACATATATTAATACAAGAGTCCTTGTTATTTCACATATAACAAAAGAAATCTTCTCAGATAGAGTTTTGAACCCAGAGAAAGTGACCTTTGGTAAGATATTTAATGCTTTCACACATAAACATTAACTGACCACTGTAAAGATCTGAAATACCTATATCACATTATGCAGCCCTTTGAAAATTTAGAGAAAGGGCCATAATTTGTTTCTTTCTGAATCCTATTACATTTGATCCCACTCCCACAACTGTGTAAATCTGCTTTATATCTTGATATCACTCTGTACTGCATCTGAAGAAGTGGGTTTATATCTACAGAAGTTCATGCTAAAATAAAAAAAACAGTCTTAAAGCTGCTGCTAGTGCTTCTTCTTTTCCTCCCCTCCCTCCTCTTTTTTATCTGCTTCTATAGTTGCAGAAACCATGGCCAGAACATGGATCACCCCGTGAACATAGTATAACCTGCTTTCCGTCTCCTGAAGAAGAGCTTGACCTCTTCTTCCATATCTTTTTTTTAATGTGCCTTCTCCTAACCACCTCAGCCTCCAGTTTCGGAAGGAAGGAAACATCAACATAATACCTATCCAAGATCCACTCTTTTGCCCTTTCAAGAGAATGATATACATCCCTCAGGGACCAGTTATTCACTGATCTCAGGAGTGTAGCCAAGAACAGTTATCTGTTCCCCAGGTGGGCTGGAAAGGAAATGTATTCCCTGTTAGGTCCACTTAGCTAGTCACACACACACACACACACACAGAGTCAGGCCAAGCCAACCCCTGACTGATCAGGCTCAGGACGGGGGATCTCATGGGCCAATATGTGCTATGGGAGTCAATAAGCCACACCACGGAGAGTAGGAGTCAGCCCTGCTCGGTCACATGTCCCTAACACAAGGATGCAAATGGGGACCCCAGGGACCTGGAGTTCTCCTTATACTAGTTGCAAGCTGAGGGTACTCCCCCCTGATTTTGATATTTTCATTACATATTAGAGGCATACCTCGGTTAATGAAGTCTTTAACAGCCAAGCTCCTTTTTACAAAAGATCAACTAAGCCCCTTCACTTTTTTTCCTTGTTATCTATCTAACTGGAAGTTTTTCAGCAACATCAACACTGAGAAGGATGGTCAATGAGGGCTGGAATAATACAGACTTTCAGTGTCCACTTGCAGCAGTTGTCTACACTAAACAATTCAATAAACAAAGCCTGCCTGGGAAAGTATGGGACTCTACTCTAGCCAATCATATTGCAGTTGTGCACGCCTGCCTACAATAAACAGGGTAAACAACAATTGCTTCCAGAGTCTCTTACAAAGCCTAACAGAAGAACAAAACAGAAAGAAAGAGGAGATAAGTCTGCCTCACCAGCTATCCCCAGCCTGTTATAAAAACATAGATCTTTAAGTATGGCTTCCAAAACACAAATCATAAGAACAGTGGGGGTTGCAAAAGAAAGAGTCATCCTTGGCATTTTGGAAGAAATCTTCAAACAGCTGTAAGAATATAAAAATTTGCTGAAACATTTTTGTTTTTGTTTTTTTGCATTTGGTATCAGTTTTTCTGTTAAAGAAGTAATAGCCAGAAACACATCTAATTCATTCTTGGGAAGGTTTGTCAGAGGGTGTTTGCCTTTGGCCTCCCCTGAGGCTAAGGGATAATGAGTAATGAAACCCAGTGGGTCTGTTTGGCTGTACAGAGATTCGAACCCTGATCTCCAGAGTCACAGCCCAACGCTGAAATGAATATACCACACCAGTAGCAGTATACCAGTTCTCGTATGAGAATATAACATAAAGTATAAATGGCCATCAAAGTTTAAATACAATTCACTGGAATTATTAATCACATGCATACAACATTACAAACCAAAAAGGGTTGGTATAGAACTATTGCACCAATGATGGTTATGAATGCAAACCCAGGTTGGGTTGAGTTTTAGAATGCAAAACAGGGGAAACATGATTTTGAGTGATTGCCTTTTGTTTCCCATCTGCTCAAAACTCAGCCCCCAAAGCTGCCGTCAGTCCCAGTCTTAGGAGAAAGGCAGGGTATAAATAAGTTTTAGGTAAAGGCAGGGTATCAAGTTAAGGAGAAGAAGGGGAAGTTGTTTATTTTGCTTTCCATAGGGCAACAGCCTCCTGAAACAGAGCAACTCCCATTTCTTTGGTGCGGCAGCCTCATGAATTTGAGCAAAGTTTCTAATTGTGGTTTATCAATGGTCCATGAATTCAAACCATGAAGGCAAACCACTATTAGCACAAACTCTGAGATGAAAATCAGTTTCAAAGTCTGGTTTCATATCGTTGCCTATGAGACCCAAACAGAGTGTGGTTTGTGGGCAGGCTGAGACCAAGACATTAAAACAAACAATGATTCAGCATTACATATACAGAGGTAAGCTGGGAAAATCAATTTCTGGTCCCTGCAAATGGCTCCTTCCAAAAGTAACCATATCCATGTGCTTGTAGATACTATTTTGCTCTTTTCATCTTCTCAGATTGCCCATGTATCCAAGTAAGGAGCTGAAATGGGATGGAAACTAAAGCATATTTTTCATTCTTTTGTGGAGATGAAGAGTTAACAAACACCATCCTGCTACTGTTACACGATAGTTTGGGAACATTACTGTTTTGCACTACAATTCTCAGAAAATCACTCTGGTTGGGAGATTCTGGGTACCATAGTCCCGAAAAGTAAATTTTCCAAACTCTTTAGAACACACATCCATTTGTGCAAGTGGTTGTTCACAGAAGGTTTTGAAAAGGCTGAAAAACCTGAAGGCCTAAGACAGCATGGGGAGGCAAATCAAAAAAACTCCATGCAAAGAAATAGCTAAATTTTAAATATCTCTTGGAAAGCACTTCACTCTTCCTTGGCACAAGTCAGACTATCCACACCCTTGCCTTGTCATGCCTTGTCTTTCTCTCTAATAGGAACATTTTGATAATGACCTAAACCTTAACATAACAGCTTGACCCTACCCAATTCAGCATGCAATAATGGCTTAAATCTGTTCATGCCAGGGAAAAGAGATATAACACCTGACAGTAAGACTGAGACCTTCTATTTTAAAAGATGAGTTTTGCCCAGTCCTCAGTATCTGAAATGGCAGAGGTATTCATGACCTGTAAAAGCACACCATCAGCTCATGTAATCTGTCCTTCCTTCCTTCCTTCCTTCCTTCCTTCCTTCCTTTCCTTCTTTCTTTTTCCCAGACAGAGATCAGCTACAAACCTCCACATATGACAGCCTACTTATTCATGAGCTGAGTTGTTCTTCCCGCAAGTGCATAGTGGGTTGGGAGCATTTGGCTTCAAGAGACTCCAATAAATATATTAATGGAATCTGGCTGACATCTTTATACAGTGGATTATGTCTGGCTGGTGGACAAGAATCCCACAGCATGAAAGAAAAGCAGGCAACTCTCCCTTCCCCGATGCACACACACACACTTGTCTGAATAGAATTTTGAAAGCACACTTACTATGGGGCCATACATTCCGTGTTATTCAACAGGACTTATGGGTGGAAAAAACACCTCTATCATCTATCATAGTAACTTTTACACAGGGCTTTTCAACTGTTCACCTAAAACAGGAGTGGGCAAAGTGTTGCCCTGGGACTTCCTCCAGCCACCAGCCCTTTACCTCTCCAAAATTCCATACTGTCCTATTTGTGGCTACAAAACAAGTGAATCAGTCACTGCCAGACAGAGCAATTTGCCTTTTAAAGAGATTGCAGGGCCCTCTTCAAAAGGCAAATGTAATTTCTTTTTTATAATGAAGTGGGCATTTGGCAACTTGAAGTATATTGAACTCTGGGGGTTTTTTTTGGCAGTCTGTGCAACCTGTAGAGAGACCTAGGGCACACAAGTGGTCCCTAGACCTGTCACAGTTTCCCCTAAACTGAGAAGTATTTCATTATTGTTTTACAAGGAAAATATACTAAATAACTCTGTCAGCTGAGTCAGGACAGAGGTCACATAAAAACAGAGAAGGCATTTTGCTGGCTGAGTCTAAAGCCATTTCTGCACTACACTGTTATAGTGCTATTATTTCACTTTCAACATCCTCTGGAATCCTGGGATTTGCAGTTTAGGAAGGGGCAGTTAGATTTGTCAGCCAGAAAGCTCTTTAGCCTCAGTAAACTACAAACCCCAGAATACAACAGGATGCTGAAAGTGGAATAATAGCACCATAACAGTGTAGTGCAGAAATGACCTGAGCAGCACATGGTATTCCCCACTCACCTGTATCAAGACAAGTACTATACAAAGCCATCCAGGTTATGCTGGCAAATGGGGGTAGTAAATCCCACAAGTACCTCTCCTCATGCCCAGCCATAAAATTAAATAACTGAAATAACTAAATATGCTGTGTTTTCATTGCATTCAATATCTACTAGCTAAGGAGATCACCTCACTGTGCCCAGTGGAAGAGACAGTCTTGGCACAAGGGAAAAGTACTCTGATAGACAGCAGTGAGAAGAAAAACTGGCCTTTCACCAAGCCCAAGAGAAAACAAGAGGAGACCTCTGAGGAGGAAGATGAGCAGTGACTGGCAGACATTCAGTCCTCAGTTGTTACCCCAGTGGCAGACCCTGTCCTGAGGGGATATAAAATTGGTATCAAATACGCCTTCCATGCCAGAGAGGTTGCCCAGGTGAGTGCATAGACAAATAGGTCAAATGACCAAACCTGGGTCAAGGCCAGGAAAATCCCCAGTCACATTTCCCAAGGAGACCTCAGGCTAGACACGTCCACACGAACAAAGGGTCCTCAGCCACAAATAGCCAACTTGAAGGGATCACCAGGTTTTCCCCTGGTTGAGCAACTCCAACTTTGGAGAATCCTACAAGGGCGAGGTCCGTTTACATGAACCAACCATGCAAACCATCAAGTTACCATTGTGTGGCATTTTTCCTTTTATTTTGGCTATTGTTCTTCCCAGGAGAGGGCCTGCCCTTGAGGTACGTTCTGCCCTATAAGTAGTCCTCGTTTTTGAGAGTCTCTTCAAAGAACTCCCTGCCATGGTGGCAGACCAGCACTCTGTTAGTCGAGTGTTCCCCTCGGCCGCCTCTCTTTGCTGAGCTCCTTCCTTCTCGCCACTTCCCAGACTGAGGACTTCTGGAGAGGTGCAGTATCACTGCCTCTACATCCTCTCCACTGTATCACCTGTAATTTTGCACCTCTTTCCCTTCTTGATAGGCCCTGTATGCATGAGTGAGTGAGCGTTTTGGGGTGTCAGAACATATTTGTTAATTAAGGATGGGCCAACCGAATCCTCAAATCCTTGAGAAGGATTCGAGATTCACGAATCCAAAACCCTGTGCCAAAATAGGCAAACTAAATCTTTCAACTCCATCATCCAAATAGTTTGTTGGAGACCAGGACGCCTGAAAACCTGGGCAACCGGGATGCCTGAAAACTTGGGAGACTAGATACGCAAGAGAAGATGGCATGTAGGTGAATTTTTCCCTTGAAGTAATAACAGCCTTTGCTAACAATTTCAGAAATTACATCAGGGCTTGTATTCTAGTGTATTTAAATTGCACATTTAATATTTAAGTTCAGCACTTGACTGGAAGCTACAGGCTTAAGATTTCAAGGATAGCGAAACATTCCTTTCCATAGCTCCCTTGCAAAGTTCTTTCACACACAATTCTGGGATTTGTAGTTTTATAAGGTGTCACAGCCTTCTTTGCCAAAGTGTGCTGGTGCATCATCAAACTACAAACTCCAGGATGCCAGAAGGAGCTATGCAAAGAAAACCCAGTTTTGACCTGGATTATCTCTCTACTGTAGCATGTGGTCCTGTTTACTCAGGCAGGAAAACGGGGCATTAATTCACATCTTCCTGCCTGTGCAGAAAGGGCCTTCATGTCATTTTCAATCTGGTGAGATCCTGAGGCAAAACTATGACAATTGTCCTGGCCAGATTACTTCAGAGGGAGGTTTGCCTTTGCCTGGGCTTTTGCTAAGGCTGAGACAGTGTGTCTTGCCCAAGATTAGCTTCCTTTCCCTTGCTTTTTAAACCCTTTTTAAAAAAAGGAATTGTAAGATTTGAGATTTGTGAGATTCATGGATTCCCAGAACCTTCCAGGGATTCAAACTGGGATTTGGAAAATTCTGGATTTGTCCCATCCCTATTGTTAATAAAGTCCATTCATTAGAAAGACTATCTGGCTTTTTGCTTGGTGTGACCCCATAAAAGTTGGGATGAAGGTCTCACTGGGTTACCCTGCCCCTTGTTTGGCACACTAGCGCTCCGTTTATTTCCCCAATCTTTGCATTTTTGGAGCAAATCAAGGTGTCCCCCAAGGGACCCCAGAACTCAGGGTAACAGAGTAAGCCAAGCATGCAGAGTAGAGTTCATGGGATAAGTAACACTGACGAGAATTGTAGCTAATGAAGGTCTCTAGTAAGGAATAATAACCCTCCAAACCAGCCAGATATCAAAAGTGCAACAACACAAACAATCATGGCAGCCTCTGTAGTATTCTGTGTAGATGCTTTTGCTTTGCCTGATTACTGACTTGTCCTATGGTCATGAAATAGAGACAAAAATCCTTCAATGCATCATTTTAATGGCCTTTCTTGTAGCCTCTACTTGTTAGTGTAAGGAAGGAGAATTTGTTGAATCTAAACTTGCTTTTAAGTTCTACGAGTTTATTCATACTGATGGTGATGTTGGTTTAAAGAAAGCTATAAAATCTCTCTCTCTCTCTCTCTCTTTTGGAGGTTTTTTTTCCCTCCTAGTAAAAGTCTCCAGCTTTTAGAAACAGTATGTTTTCTGAAGCCTGTGAAATCATGTATTGTGTCGATTGTCATGCCTTAAAATCACAGCTTGACTTCTGCAATGCGCTCTACATAGGGCTACCCATGTGCTTAGCCCGGAAACTTCAATTAGTTCAGAATATGGCAGCCCGGCATATTACCAGTCTTGACAGCTTTAAAAGAGCAGTCAAGACTGATCTCTTCCGACAGGCCTTCCCAGACCAGCATTTCCATCGCCTCCCATCTATTGCCTTGCTGCTTTGCTAATAGTAATTGATGGATTGTTAATTGCTGTGTATTTTAAGGGGTTGGTTTAGGTGGGTTGGTGGGTGGGGAGGATTGGGTATGTTTTTAATGTCTTTTGATGTATTTTAATGTATAATGTATTTCATGTTGTTTGCCACCTCGATCCATGTGGAGAGGTGGGATACAAATAAATATTATTATTATTATTATTATTATTATTATTATTATTATTATTATTATTATATCAAGATAAAATCAGGAAGTACACACACACTCAGCCAACTAAACTCCTCATCAAACAACAGATAGAAATCAAGAGATAACGAATAAAATTTCCTCTCTTTTTTTTTTTAAAAAAGAAAGCCTCTCAAATGCTTTGTAGCAACCTGACCACTGTGAGCTTAAATTTAGAACCTATCATTATTGTGGGATGGAGAATGAAACTATACTCCCCCCACTCCAGTTTTCCCCCCAGTTTCTGCACAGCGTATTCCAGCAATAAACAGTCAGTATTCTTAAGACTCTGACAATATGAATATTAACACCTACGTGAATATTTTCTACTATCACAAAAAAACTGCAAAGATTTAACTCATTCAAAACGTATAAACATTTTATTTTTTTTCAACAAATTTGCAAAGCTGAAACATGGAAAAAAAGCAGAGGGGAGAAGGGTCTTCCTTAAAACATAGTGGTAGTCACAGCATTCTAGAGCTCAAGAGAGTATCTTTTCCAGTCGTCATTACCTGGTATGGATCACTAATACATATAGTAAAGTTGAAAGCCTTACTAGGTCATAAAGTTTCCCAATTTTCTCCATACGTTAGGGTATACAGTGACTAAAATTAACCATTAGTTTGCTAATGCACATATGGGGACTCTACCTGGGCCATTCTTCCCATATTCCTGCCTATGGTCTGACATCATTTCCAGATGCTCTGAGATCTGACATGTGTTTCTTCATGAGCAGGCCTTTTTCTACTGGTGGCCCTCTAGCTGTGTGATGCCAACCATAGTGATATCTGTGCAGTCTAGTTTGTTGAGTTTGGGGCACTAGGAAAAAAAACTTTTTATTCTCTCAACTCTTTTAAAGTTTCTTTATGATTTATTGTCAGTTGTATTTTAGTACAGTTCTTCTCATGTTTGAATATTTTTAAATCTTTCCAAACTGTGCTTTTTGCTATTTATTTTCTGCTGCTGCAAATCATGTCTTGAGGCTTCTTAGAATCTTGCTTGGATTTTTATCTTTTATCTTACTGTATTTTAGTTTATTATTTTTATCATTTTTTTGGTTCACTTGCTTTTACATCACCCTGAGAGCTTTGGTTTTAGGATAACTCACAAGCTAAATAAATAAACAACATATAAATACAATCACCAAACAGCCAACTAAATCTGGTGGCAAAAATTCCACCACCTGGCAGATGAGCGGTTTCCACTGTCCCTCTTACAGAGTGAGAAAAGATTTATCAAATGGATTTTCAAACACTGGCCTTTCAAAGAAAAGATGTTGCTTGGAGGCAGGTCAATCAACCATAAAATGCAAAGAATGCTGAGGACCACATGGTCTTTGGAAGGCTACTACTGTTTTGCCCAAGGTCATTAATCAGCAGTGTGCCAGAGATGGGAAAAAACTTTAAAATCTCATGAATCCTGATTTAGAAGCATGTATACTGGACACTTCGGCTTCCTAGGCAATCAACGTTGCTACTTCATGTTAGTTTGTCCCTAAAACATAGTTTAAATACATAAATTGGATCCAAAGCTTGTCTCCTTGTATCATTTCAACTTAATAGGTTTAGAAGTTTCATTCCCTCCAGTGATATAATGCTTTAATGAATATTAACGGAATACATTCATAAACATACAGCAACAAATAAAAAGGTTTCTAAGTACAGAAGTCACTGCAGTGCTATTTGAATTACCCACACTACAATTTAAGCCAAGGCTTTTAAACCAATTAAATCAATTACAATGAACAACATTCATGCTGAATCTATTATCATGCGGAGTTTATCCTTTGTTAGCAAAACTCTAACTCTATTGAAGGAATTAAAATCATACGAGCCACCTCTGTAAAAAAAGAAAAGGAAAGGAAATCTTCTAGAATGTGGGTATTATTTTGTTTCCTTATATGCTAGCAAGCATGGAGCAAAAACCATGTTTGAAAGATGTTCTCATCATGAAAAACACAAGACGAACAGGAGAGATAAACTTAAAAATTCATTTGTTCCCATAGGGCCCCAAGGGCAGAAGGCTGGTGCAAAACGCTTTGGTATCAATGTAATAATTTCTGGATAGCTGCCAGTGTGAAGGTTAAAAAGCAATATTACAAGGCTTCTGTGATGACAGCCTACTGGGAAACATTTGTTGGAAACTGCTTTGCCTATCATTTAGTCAGCATAAAAGCACACAGCACTAGTTATGTTCGAGCTGTGTTGAGCGTGCATCTATAAATGATTCAGATCATAAGCTTCAAAAGCCCCCATACAGGTGCAATCACCATAAAAGCCTTATTTTCTTGTCCCCATTCTTTAACTCTGATAAGCTTTATACATTTTCACCATATGCTACTCAAATGAGTACATATAATTATAAAGGAAGTACGCGCCTAAGATTTAAATTCTAGTCTCAAAAATTAAATTAAAACGACAGTTGTTGACAACAGGTAATAAAGTTTTCAGCCTTTACAATGTGAAAGAGAAGCGGCCTTATATATACTGCAAACTAAACTAACGTATTTCTAACTATGGCCTTCTACTCTGTTGGAGATGGCAACAAGAATTACAAGTGCTAAATTGTAGTGTTTTAACTGCATTATATATGGCTGTATCCTAATACAGGGAAACATTCTGGAGTAATTGGTAAGAAATAAAAAGAATAAAGCACTTGCCATCCAATTTTCAATGCTGTCTTTATAGATGTTTCCTTGTGACACCAATTTAAAGTACTAAAGTTCACTTACTCAATTTGCTGTGAATGTTTTTGTGAACTGCAGTGCATTAATTGATTTTATATAATAGCAGGAATGCACTGTTAGAAATTCATTTTGTTTATAGTTAATATAATCACAGTATCAGCAATAGAAAGAATTTCTAGAAGTGCATTCACTCAGAAGTAAAATCCGGTGAGTGTGTACAGGATTGTTGTCCTAATATTCTAAACACTCCAGCAGTCAAACCACTACATCACATTGGCTCTGATTACTTATTAGATGCAATACAGTGGATTTTGTTTGTTTGTTTTTAAAGAACAGACACATCCAAAGATAATTCAGCCACAATGATGTCCAACCTGGTAGGAGAGGAATGAAAAGGAGGTCCACAGGTGAAGATGATATACACAAAATAGATTTAAAATCTCACCCTCTTAAGAATTTTTAGATCTTTGAAGCCAGAAGGCTCGTAACTGAGATCTGAAATAGGAAAGGCTACAAACTGTTTTGGTTTGGTTTGGTTTTAGACTAAATCACCATGGCGTTACTTTTGTTGCTCTCAGTGTGTCCCTTCTTCTATTTAGTATTAACCGTGTAAATGAGAAAAACGTATGTGCCTGTGCGAAAAACCTATCCACATGCCTTCTATTAACTATTACAAAATATAAATGTTTATTTTGGACAGCCTTTCTAGCTTTGATTCTTGCAAAATTAACCTCCTCATCTTTCCTGGGATGTCTATTTTTTATAGAGTTTGCTAAGATAAATGGGGTCATAGATTAATTTAGCTTTTATCAAGTCAATAACAGTACAAAGGTAATAAAGGAGGCTTACATTCTAACAATGTTACTTTTCTGTGCCACACCTGGCTAAAAGTCCAGTACAACTCCTACCAAAGTACAAGGAGGGCAGCCAAAAACTCGAGTGAATGGCATATTGTTCCCTCTGTTCTTAAAATGGCAAAAAATATCCACCATTTTCCTAACTACCTATGTATTTTACTCTCTGGTTGGATTTAGATGAGTCCCATCAATGGAGGGAGTCCATTTGCAGAATGAATGCAATCCATAAAGGACGTAACTGGCCTTACCAGAATGAAGTAGTCACCTCAGGCAATGGATTTTGGGTGTCTTATGACAAGGTCTTATCCTGCAAATTATTTAGGACTGTAATTTTTTACTACTGCTAGGGAGGAGGAAACAGGTCTTGTGAACTTTTCCACCTGAAATACCAAAATAACATGACTGACCAAGGACATTTTACATTTTGGATTTGGGAGTGTTTCAGAGGTGGGGGAAGCACTTACCACTGTGCTCCAGGCAGTAAATGTCTTGGGCCAGCCTTTCCAGTAGAGTTCTCCTTCTCACAGCAGCTTTTTGCAAACAGAGATCCCAGCAAGTCCTCTATAACCAGGAGCATTCTATGAACAGGACTCTACAAACAGATTTCTAGATTCAGGCCACATCATTTCCAGTTTTAGTTTCAGCCTGTTTGGAGCTATGGGGGTCGAATGGGCTGAGAACCCACTGGAGTCACAGAAGCAAAAATGATGCATTTGGGGGGCAGTTTTGAATCATTTGGAGCTAGCTAGAAAGAAAGCCCCATCCAAACTCCAAGCCCCAAGAATCTGGGAGTGACCAGAGACACTGCAAAATTTGAATGAGGTCAATACGCCGACCACAGTTTAGACAACTACAGTAATAACTTTACACACAACTCCACCACACATCATAGATGTAAGAAACAACCATGCTAATTGCCTAAGCAATATATGCAGTTCCTGGAATTCCTAAAAGATCTTGGAGCAGTACAGAATCACGTAGAAATCACATGCTGTTTCCACTGCTATGGAAACATATGAAAGACTCTAATGCCAGTCCGGGAAATTTTTCAGCCTGAGGCACAGATATTGAGAGTTGTAGTCCAAGATCTTGGGAGTTTTAGTCTAAGCTTTAACTTCTGATCTATAACTGCAATAATCACAAACACTGGGCAACCTGGAAGGGGTTTGGGTTTGTTGTCTAAAGCATTTGCAGTGTACAGTGCTGGTTTAGGGATCTTGGGAGCTGCAGTCACAAGCCAGATCTTTTTGAACTACAAAAGCCAACTTTGCCGAGCTAGCGCTCTAAAACTACAACTACCAACATTCTGGAGCTAGTTTGCCCCCACAGACATACACACAAGAAAAAATGCAAAATCTTTCTTAGAGTGGTTCATTTAATATATTGCAAAACACTGCTCAGTGCTATACTGTGCTGGCAAACATTCAGAACTAAGCTGTACCAAATGATACAATCTGGAAGTATCATACTTTCTTCAATAGCTATGTCCTTCCTGTGCCATAATGCCACTCTAGAAGGTTCCTGCAGGAAGACCAGAAAACAAACATGAAATTTCTGAAAGCTTGAAAAAGACAAAGGGAGGATTTGGAGAGAAGCTGAGACATACTTCAGTTCTGCTATGATCAGAATACCAGAAACAGTATATCCTTGCGAAATGTGAATTCACTGGTAATCTTGAACACCAAGGAGTAACAGCAATCCAAGGTAATATAAATTTCCAGAGCTATTCTGGAATGAAGATGCTGATGTTTATGATGGATATGAAGGATCAGTAGTGGGAACATGATATGTGAACTGAGAATAAGAAAATGTGAACAACCATCTGTGATCCATCCTTTGAAATGTCATATTTCTTGGGAATGGATACCCTCTTTCATAGCAGCAGTGCTTTGAGGGAACACAGTGATAGGAAAAACTGAAATTGGACAAAATAATTAACCGCACCGTAATTACCACATGGTTGCAGGCAAGCAGATCCATGAGGACAAATGTATATGAGAAGCATCTGTGGTAGTATACAATCTGAATGGCCTCTACATTCCCTATTGAATGAAGTAAGCTTGTCAATAAAAGTTCAAGATGCCTTCCCCTTTTATTGGCTTAGAGACAACATCCATAATAGACTGACTCAGAAGAATCAATCTTGAGTGACATGCATTTAATATGTTTTTGATTGTTGTGGCTTGTATGATTAAAGGATTTGAGCTTAGCAGAAAGCAAATCTTATAGCTCAAAACTGAGGTCTTTGCTTCTGGAAATGCTGAGCAGGAGTTCTCATTTGAACATGACCACAGAACTAAGAAGAAAGAGGAGAAATCATTTTCAACTGCTTACATTAGACTTTAGTGAGCAGACCTTCTTTCAAAGGCTGAAGTTGAGCATTAAGAACAGTAGGGAAAGATGCTTACTGAGACTGTAGATTCTCCCTCCTTGAACAAAAAGTTTCAGGGATTCATCCATATTTATGGTATAATTGGTTACATCTACATTCTGTCTTTTTTCCACGAGCTCAGGTACATATACATGGTCATCCCCCTCGTCACCAATTGTACGCACATGATCATTAATTCTAACTATGTCAGTGTGGCTAAAATTATAGAGGTACACATGCCAAATAACGAAACACATAATCTAATGGGAAAAATGTTCCAGTTAGACCTCATCCCTCCTCAAAAGTAATCATCGTCACCGTCATCATCATCATACATTTTTGTTTGTTGCCCAACTCTCCCCAAGGCTCAAGGCAGGATACAGCATAAATAGAACTAAAAAATCATAAATACACTAAAACACTCAAATTACAAACATCTAAAGTACAAATATACTATAATTAAAATATATCATAATTAAAAGTACAACTAAAACTACCATTAAGAGTATAATTAAAAATAGACCAGCTGGAAGAGATAAGCCTTTACTAGTTTTTTGAATTCGGACAGCGTATTTTGCTGTCAAATCTCTTCTGGCAGATCATTCCACAGTCTAGGGGAGGCCAATGAGAAGGTCCTCTGGGTGACTGTTGCCAGTCTAGTCTTGGGTGGTTTAAGTAAATGGCCCCCAGAGGACCTGAGTGTACAGGTCAGACTGTATGGGAAGAGGTGATCCCACAGGTAACTTGAACCCAAACCATACAGGGCTTTAAGGGTAATAACCAACTTTGTACTTTGCCCAGAAACTAATTGGTAGCCAGTGGAGTGATTTTAATGTCAGTGTGATATCTTCACTCCTCGCTGTTCTTGTAATCAATTTGACTGGCATATTGTGAACTCATTGGAGTTTCCAGACTTGGTACTAACGTAGCCCAATGCATTGTGCGTTGCAGAAATCCAACCTTGAGGTTACCAGCCCATGCACAACCATCTTTAGGTTGTTCAATTCTAGGAAAGGGCACAGCTGGCGTATCAGCCGAAGCTGATAGTAAGCTATGATTTAACAGAGGTCAAAGAATTATCTGTGTGAAAAAAAAGAAAAGGGGAGAAATCTCATTTTTTTTCTTTTCCTTTTTTAGAATCCCTATTGATTTTCACTAACATTGAGTTGGTTTCCATATAGTATGAAATCCTGGTTCATTAATACATGATTAAGATACGCTCTTCCTAGTTAGTTTCTTGAACTTTTTAGTTTGTTGCTGCATCCAGACCCTAATATACTATGCACTTGCCCTACAAACCAGGACTGTAAACCAGACTTTATCTGCAGGATGAACATCAGCAGCAGTCACAAAGCCATAGATATTGCATTGCTGTGGGGCTTACTTCCAGTTGAGTGGGTATTCAGTTGCAGACTTTGAGCAATAAACTGCGGACAGCAGTGCGGCTCCAGCCCAAGGAAGAGAGCGCAAACCCTGCCAACCCTGTTCTGCCCCAAAATGAAAAAGCCTAGTAGCTCCTGAGAAAAGAAGTTAGTGTAAAACTGTATCTCAGTCTGAGCTGGAGAATAATTTTAAAGTTCCTAATTATTTTCTCTGCTTTGAAATAAACAACTGCTCCCTAGTGCTTGACTACGGCTTGGCTATGACAAACTTTGTTGGCACATCCGGCTCCCTGTTTGGGCCGATGGCAAGAAGGCATCAAGACACAATACGCACAAGTTCCAAGTTTCCTTCTTACCAGAGGCCCTCTCTCTCTGCCCACCACTCCCAAACTGTAATCTCAGCACATTGACAAAGTAAGTGGCAGGAGCTGTCCTTTGGCTTGCCATTCTATCACATTAGCCAGGGAATAAATTTCATTGTGTTCAATGGAACTTAACTTCTGGATGGATGTGCAGAGAATCACACCATTAATTAGTTACGAAGGAAGCTGTGAGGAGACCCTGCAGGTCCACCACCACTCAATCCAAGATTTTGTGTTGTGGGAGCTGTGGGTGGGTAAGTTTGGCCAATGGCAAAGCAGCTGCTAATCTCTCTATGTATGCCAGCAACCTTGGCTGGTAGCCCAAAAAGGTCCTAGTCAAAAAACAAACAAACAAACAAAAAAACACACAGAACAAACAAAAAGTTTTCCTGTAGAGTCTGACACTCTCTGCTTAATAAGCTGACAACTCAAGAGATGGAAGGGAGAGCACTAGCAGAAACTCTGAAGGGTTTGTGCCTCTTTTTGATACATTTGTTTCTTATCTTAATTGCAGCAGAATTCACATGTCAGTGGGGGAAACTTTGGTCTTCCACATGTTTTCAATCCTACCCAGTATAGCCAATGGTTAGGGATTGGGGAACCGTCGTCCAAAACACGTGTATCTTTGAAACTATATCTACATTTTCCTAAAGCTCTCCACCCCAATGTGCATTCTGGGCAGGAGGAAAAGTACAACAGACTTCTTTGCTTTGTCAAAAGTTAGAGAAAGGCTTCAAACTCACGAAATCACATATAAAAGTTACAACGAGATGCTGATGACTACTGTTGAGTGCGGTCTGCTTCCCCTAGAAGGGATGAAATTATCCAGCACCAATGTACCATCATTAAACCTGGCCCAAGTGGGACGTCTTGAACCCATTCCTACACACTAAAGATTAGATGGAGGAACTGGAGCCAATGGGTAGCAGGTGGTGTATGCCTGGTAACCAGGGAACAGAAATGATGGTGCCAAACATCTCTCTGTGTGCGCCCTATCTCTTGGCTGAGTAAGTGACAGATATTACTAGCAGCTACACATTACACAGACTGGCCAGGGGGTGAAAAACGTGCTGGCAACAGCAGCAGCAGCTGGGAAAGGGGTGTTGCATAGGAAATTTTAAAAAAGGACATAGGAAGGCTTACACCAGCCAAAACAGATAAACACACTCACATGAACATAACATCAAGAATAATCACTGCAGAATAATCTATCAAGAACAGCATCCAGTGGAATATTGTATCTTGCTCTTGAGAAGCCAAAAATCTAGTTATAGCAAAGCTATTATGAAAAAAAAAAGTAAGAAATTGTGAGCAAACCCAAAAGGTTGTTATTTAGATTTGCTGAACAATTAGGACAGCTTGAGGCACACAATCATAAAGCAGAAATTTACTTTTTCAGTTTGAAATATTAATAGCCCTTTTGGTTTCTTTTGAACGGCATACTCGACATCCAACATAAACTCAATGCCAACAGTGCATCAATTCTTTTTTCCAAGTCCCTTGCAGACAGACAGATTCAAAGCTTAATCAGTGACTCTCAATATTTGTTTGGCTTAGTTTCTTTACTGTGTTTGCCAGGTGTTAGTATTTGACTTATTGGTCAAAGCTTTAACCATCATATATCCACATATGACTGGATGTGAGCACTTCAGGATTCATACAATGACATTAGATAAAGTAGCCTGATGAGGCAGCTGTTGACTATCACTGCTCCTCTGCACTGTCATTTTAGTTCACTCTTTGGCAGGAAGTACTCTACATAAAAATCTCAGCTCTGCCAAGTTTTAAGTGATGTGTTAAGCCTTTTGGTTTCTGTGTATTCTGAGCCGCTGGCTTCCATGGCCTTCATGTTTCCCACATGCAGCTGCTTTACACTTCTGCTTCTTACATATTTCTCTAATCCTGTTTTCCATGGCATGAAAAAAATTCAACAGGAAGACCTCGCCATTTGAGAGTTGTTCTAGTAATCTTAGTCAATATACATTTTGAGCCAATCATCTCTGTTCTGGCTTGTGATTCTTTTTGTTCCACTCCCCTAGTGAAAGCATCACTCTTCTGGCAGATAACTGAGATAACTGACATTCTTCCTGGTCTTGTAAAGTCAATCCCATAACTCCTAACAAGAAGCAGCAACTGGATAGCTCAAAATTAAAAGAGGCGTTCTCAAGAGTAACTCACCTGATTGGGCTCTGAGGGTTTAGTTTGATATCATTTGGCTCCATCCTGGGAAGCCTGTGATTTGTAGTGTGATGAGAAGGCACTTAGAATTCTCTGCTTGAGAGTTCTTGAAGTGGATATCAGAGTGGATATCAGAGCCCTTTTGCAGAAAATGCCAAATACTTCACCAAACTCCAAATCCCAGGATTCTGAAGGATGGAGCCATATCAGTTAAACTTATAGCAAATCAATATAATTAAGCAGTGTGTATACACCCCTCAGTATCACTGATCTCTTCTGAAGAATTAAGTGACCACCAGAGCAGAAAAAGTTGGCAGAGACCATGGGAGGACTCTTGTGGGGCATGGGTAACATGAAGCTCCCAAGAGCTTTCTTGGAACGCCTTAGGCTCTCATGCCCCCAGACCTTCATTTTACAATTTTATATGTACAGTCTTCCCTCCACATTCATGGGTTTGACCTTCATGAATCTGATTATTCATGAGGCATGTCCTTGCCTCCCCCACTTTCCTCCTCCTTCCTCCTCCTTGCATTGCTCATCCCAGGCTTACAAGGCTTGTGTTTAAAATGAAGTTTTCTTCCTTTTGGCTGAGCAAAGCCCCCTCCCATTGCTAAAGATGTGGCCTTTCTGTCATGAGGTTCCGCATTTTGCTTATATTGGCTGATGATTGGTTCGGTGCTCGTTTCTCAAGATGGCTGTGGGAAGTAATTAGAACTCCGGAACTCCCCTCTTTTCTGTCTGAGGGCAAACTACCAGGAAGCCTTTTAGGTTGTCTTCTTTCTCCCCCTACCCTCATCAATGCCAGGCCAGAGGAAAAGGAATGGGAAGGGGGAAGTTCCAGAGGGGACTGGGAGGGGAATCATGGGGGAGGAGCTATTCACATTTTTTCCACTTTCATGAGGTTTCTGTGCCCCTAACCCTCGCGAATGTGGAGGGGCTACTGTATTCTTTTATTCCCCTCACCCATGCCACCAGCTGCCTCAAAACACAGCAAATGTTTGGGAACACTTCAGCTCTCCAAAGCTATACCCCCAACCTGTGAAAAAGCCACTTGCAGTCATGACTTCTACCCATTTTTCAGCTGACTGATGACACAGGGGAGAAAACTGGCCCTTGCATTTGCCACTCTTGCCCATCTGGAATGAACAAAGGGATAAACAGTTGGAAACTCAGCACTGTTCTGGTTTGGTTCTGAAGTAAAGCGTAATCGTTGTATATCTTGATATTTTAAAGGGAAATATAAATTATGGACATGATTTAGCCAGAATTAAATACCTGAAAATCTCAGTGTTAGGGAACAGCACTCTCTCATTAAAATCCATGACTGAATTGCACCCTACATTTTTAATTTAGGAAAATGTTAGATTAATCTACAAAAGCTAGAATGACCACTCTGAAAAGCATAGAAATCTCTATGTAAAGGTAATCAAGTGATCTAAACAAAAACTGATCTCCAAATAGCAAGATACAAGTAGAAATATGTATCACTTTGATAAAACTACATACAACATGAAAATTTTCACCTGCTGTGTTAACATGTGTCCCTTTTACTAGTAAAATACAGAATTTAATTAATATTTTCATTTTCACTTATAACCTGCCAGAGATTTTTACATGATCTAGCACTGGGGGCACATCTGCCAAATAACCCAAGTTTTGAGCTGCACTGCTAATATTACAGCTTTACATTGTCACTATGAGGTCACTGCTGTGAAATAAACCAACTGGGGAAGAGCACAGAAACAATATCTTAAAATATATTAAGCAGCATGGTTCAAAAGTATTTAAAGCAGCATTAAAGTCATAGCCAGTACTGTAACAAACGGAGCAATTTTGCTCTGATTTCAAAATTACTTGCTGGTTCTCTTGCTCCAAGTGGGGTAGAAATTAATCAGGATTCTTGTCTAATGCATGATGTGTTTCATATAATTTCAACAAGCTTTGTCTGGGGGGATGTTATTTCAATCTGGTGCTTTGAGAGAAAGAACAGGCACCCAATCCTATTGACACAGACAGACAAATGACATTTTGCTGACAATGGCTGTCAATCACCGAGACACCCCTTAGGCTTTGTCAGCTCTTCCTGGCAGTAACTTGCAGAGATTCAGCACCATTAGAGAAACTGGCATTGAGGCCTCATGACGGGTCTGAGCCATATTTGTCTCTTCCATGGCATTCACCAGAGGAACCTCAGAAAAAAAAGTTATCATGCAGCTGAGCTATCATCTAAAAAAGACAGCATGGGATGAGTTCCTTTTTTTTTTCATACTGGGCTGTGGATTTTTTAAGCACACTGTCCTTGGAGCTATCATACAACCCTAAGGCACTCACAAGCCACATTATTTTTATTATTATTATTATTTCGAAGCTTTCCTTTTGGGGACACTCCAATTCACTGGAGGCACTAAACTTTTTTATTTTATTTTTCTTCCTATGAGTTTGGATTTTCATTTTTCACCCCACTTCTTTTTTACTTTGAGCTCACAAGTTTCTAGTCTTTTTGTCTGCTGAAAGTTAAGTCTCAAAGTAGAGTGTGCAATATAGGCCTAAAGATAAAAAGGAAACTCTGAGCAGATTTGACATAGGCCATTCCCACACTAGACGCCATTCACACAGTATACCGTTACAATCCTAGTATTGCCACTCGCACAACGACAGCAGGTTAGGAATGTTGTTTTCTGCACCCTCCCACCTTCCGCCAATGAGTAGCAATATCACCATCACTGTTCTTTCTGCACTACAGTGTCCTTGGCTACTCCCTTTCTCCACCTTCACCTTGCCCCACCATCCCTGATTGATTGAGGGGGTTGTTTTTCTTTGGAAGCCATACTAAACATGCCAGTACACTACTGCATTTTCATGCTACAATGCCTAAAAATGTATTTAAAAGTATATTAAAAAGTTTTAACTTAAAGAAGAACTTTAAAATAAACATGAAGGGGTGATAGATTTCAAAGTCACCATGCTATGAGAGTCACTGAGGGAGGGACAAGTTGGGTACGCTCACAGCCTGCCCACTGCTGGATCCATGACAACAGGAAGCGCTATCAAGTGCTATGACTGTTCTGCAGTGAGTCAGCTGAAGGAGGTGCTTAACGGATTTTTTTTTCTAGAAATAGAATACAGTGGCTTTGCAATGCTTGGGGATGGGATAACAGCTGGAGGGCCGTGACGTCATGTAGTAGCACAACTCCTGACCGGAAACAACCCGCTACCATTGCGGGTTGCGACATATGTGCAGAAATGGCCATAGATTAGAAGCGGCAGACCTCCAGCAGGCCAGTGGGCTGTTTTTTTGCCCCAGGAACTACTGGAACCATGTTTACTGCCAAAACTGCAAAATAACAGAAAACAAAACAAAACAAAAATGCAGAAGATGACAAAAGTCCACTTTCGGTTTTAAAAACAAGGTTTTAAAAGATAAATAGTTGGTGGGGGCTCAGCTTTTTTCAAAGAAATTTCCAGGTAAGAAAGTTTACCCTTTTTGCTAAAAAAGGGCAGGGGGTGCAGTCAATGACCACAAAAATAGCCTCAGGGCAGCTCAGGGACCACACCTTCCTCATCTCTGATACAGACCTGTGCTGATGCTAGTTCAGAAGTTATTTTTTGTGAAGTGATTGAAGACAACATACTGAGTGTCTCACCTAAATCCTCCTGCCCTATAGCAAACAAAAGCATATCTGTTTCATCCTCAGCTGCCATAAGGGACACATACAAACATTAGTCATTGAATATGAGAGCCACTCAATGAACTCCAGAACAGTTGTTGGAATGGGATGATCCTCAGCTTCAGCCAGGAATGGACAACTTCAGAAGATCTGGGGACCACTTTTGGCTACCCTAGACCCAATGCAAGCCCCAACCTCAGTCAAATTGTTTTTAGTGGCATTTTCAAAACCAAAACTCAACTTCCTCTTTGGGTGGAAGAACAGAAAAGCCCTCCCACAACACACACAGGTGCATTCAGACAAGGTCTTGTATCTTGCCTTAAAGGAACTGGCATACTTTAAGGCTACCAAGAGTAGCAATTCTCCTACAGGGAACCTTTTTTTCCACCAGTGACAGCAAAAAAGAAAAAAAAAAAGGTAGGGACACATGTAGTCTGTAGGTCCTGTGTTGGCCACCCTGACATATGGCAGTCAAGGTGCTGGCAAATTTAGAGGCTTCCCAGAACAATGAGCGGAACCAGATGCAGGAATATGTTATGTAGCAGAAGTACAAATGATGCCGCAGCTAAACCTGATTACAGTGTTATATATAGCTGATCTGCTCTAGTGGAAGTGTGATAGTCGCATTATTTAAAGATGTCCACTTTAAATACATATGGATGAAGTGCAGTGCACCGTCTGCCTCATCAGCATACAATCAAGCTAGAGTACTTGGGTTTAAGCCAGATCAGTTCCATTTGTACTCAACAGTCATAAATTCAAGTTTATGGATTGAGCTCTGTATCTTCTACAGTTAATAATTAATTGGCCTGGTTGCATATGGATTATCCTAAATTGCCTTGGTGAAGGACAGAGGAAAGAAAATGATCTAGACTTATCTAAATGATTCCTTACAGATCTGCATCACTTGTTTAGCATTTTATGTTGTGTTCATTTGTACTGACTACTTTACCAACATTTCATTCAGCTAGGAAGGGATCATTTTTTTTCCTATCAAGAGGGATACATATCCTCAAAGGTATCACTGGAGACCATGTGCCCAGAGTGGGAAGCCCAGAGCCACTTATGCTTCTCTCTAGCTTAAAATCATCAACACCTAAGACTATTTTCTTTTTTTCCTAAAAATTTCAAGAGAAAAGAGAGAACAGTGTGTGTACACAATAGTTAAGAGTTCAGCACCACTTGTCTCTCACTCTCTTTTACTAACAAACACTCAGAGCCTGCAACATGCCTTTTGGGGCACTACAGCTCCTAGAATCCCTGAACTAGACAACAATCATCCCTATGTTGATCAGGGCAGTGGTTCTTAAACTGTGGGGTGCAACCCTAAGGGGGAGGCATGACCGTGCTCAAGGGTGGTGCCAGAAAAATCAGCCTACAAGGACAGCAAATGTGTCTGAGAAAAGATTGAGAGCCACTACTCTGAGCAACATAGACAAATGCAGATTTCCCGCCCATGTGATCACTATTTTAGTCTCTGTGAAAACAGGAGAGGGCCAGGAAAAGGTTTTCGTTTGTTCCTGTGCAAGATCACTCTGCCCTCAGTTGTTGGTGAGCATAGTGAGCAGTGAGAGCAGCCCCATTTGGTCCTTCACAGATGCCATCCTTCTCTGGAGGGGTAACAGCAGAGACACAGCGGGAGGACATCAGTGTGTGCACTAGCTACTATGGCAACACCATGGTGGGCGAGCCACTTCCCAGTGCCATCCACAGGTGGAGAGGAACAAAGAGAGAAAGAACAGAGATGGAACTTACAATGGGGTGGGGGACAACCCAAGAGACTGTTGTGGCATGGCCGTGTTGTCCTGGGTTTCTGTCCACAATGAGCAGCAGTGTTTCACAGGAGCTGATTTGGATGGAAAGTGTGGGAAGCAGATAGAGGAGGGGGACCCAATTAAGACCTACAGCGCCCATGCAGTGAGGCAGAGTTGCTAGACTGAAAATTCGAGAGGGCTCCAATACCTTTAACGGTGGTCTGGAAGAAAGAATTTCAGAAAGTGCTGCCTGTTGCCTGGTTGTGTATCAACACTTGCTGAAGTTCTCTCTTTCAAACAACCGTTAAATGTACAGATGCCCTCTCCAGTTTTCAGTCTGGCAACCTTTGGGAGTGAAAAGACAGAGAGGGGAAGGAAAGTGCACATGTAAATATGGACAGTCAGCATTAACAATTACTTTTATTAACAAAAAGGATAAATGAAGGCAAAATAAAGTTAAAAGATTAGCCCAACTAGATAAGGTTTCTCTGTTTTCTCTCTTGAAGAACAAACAATATATCTATCTCCATTCTTAAAAGGAGAGCACTCTTGAGATGACAAGGAATACATGAGCCTCATATCCCCTATTTGAATAGCACCAATCCATCCAGTTGGGTATTAATCTTTCAACAAAAGCTGGGTATACTTATGAATGAATGAGTTTATTGGAGCTCCCTGTCCTATCCCACTGTCATGGCTCTGAAACCATCACATTCTTAAAATGTAAGCTTGTCAGATACATTGAGGCAAATGTTCCTGACACTGGTTCAGTTTTTTAAACAGCCAAACTGAGCCACCTTCCAAAATAATTACCAAGGAACCCAAGCTCCATCTGGGGAGACAACCTACAAAGAAGGACTGATGCCTCTCCCGCTATTCTGGCTCCTGATCTTTTTTTTTTTAAGTCAAAACTTGCTAGGTAAAACCTGAAGCACCTAAGTCAAGCGGAGGGCAGGGGTTGATGTCTGCATATAGATGTAAAGGGGGTAACAGGGGTAAAAAAAATTGGGAACCACTGGACTAGGAGATTCTGGGAGATAAAGTCTGAAAAATTAACTTAGAAATCTACAGACACCCTAACAGCAGAGTCTTCCCATCCCATATCACATGTTATACCATCTTGGCCCACTATGATATGCTTCAAATTTCTAAAAATGTGGTGTATTTTCCCCCTTTTCTGCCTTCCTTTTTTCTTTCCTCGCTTGCTAACACACAATCCCCTTTGCCACACCAAGGAACTACTCCCTTATCCAGTATCATCAAACTATCAAAAATTTTCTGATGCTATATTTTTCCATGGAAAATTTTCCACACCCTTTATACACATGAGACAACCATGGATAAACATATATCTATCTACATTTATCCATAATAGTCTGGGCTGTTGTACTGTGATCAATCTCTCAGTGAAGCAAAATGTTCCACTGGTTGTACTGAATCAGATTTTTCTCAACTTGAAATGGAACTGTAAGTCATGCAGAGAGTGACTGAGTGAAACGTTATTCTTCAGCAAAAGAAAATTAAACTGATAATATAAGATATATCAGATACAGCTGTCTTTAGTTAGGTTGGATTTAAAAAATTGTTCTTTCAGGTGTAACCCTTTGATGTTAAATACAAGAGAAGCATATGGTATTCTTTCCACATTATTAAAACTACTGTAATAAAATAATTTTCACATAATACTTTAGAGTTTGTTTGAATATAATATTTAAGCCCTATCTGCTAAATCAGGTAACACTATATAGAGTGTTATTTAGAGCACTGGTTCCTACCCTGGGGTCCAGGGACCCCCGGCGGTCTGTGGAGCTCTCACAACGGGTCCATGAAGTCCTGTTGCTCGACACCAACAACAGCAGCAGCAACAGGGATGCAGCAGTGCGTGGGTGCCAAAGCTGCAAACAAGTGAGTATGGACACATGTCTGTCACTGTGTCCCTTTTGTCAGGGATGTGGCAGCAACAGGAGTGGGTGCCAAGGGACACAGCTGCAGGCACATGCACATATCCAAACTGTCCTCGTTTGTAAACAGGGGAGCAATTTCAACACCCAGACACATACACCCAGCTGCCATGGCCCTGATGAAAGAGACACAGCAGCAGATGTGTATGAGCCCAGGCTGCTCCTTTATTTGCAAATGAGGGCATAGTTTTGGCATTCGCACATATACACAGATGCTGCTGTGTCCTTGACAAAAGGGACACTGCAGCAGGCATGTGTGCATGCCCAAGCTATGAGTCTTCAGTTTGAATCCCCTCAGCCATGGAATCCCACTGGGTGACCTCAAGCAAAACACATTATCTCAGCCTCAGGGAAAGGGAAAGGTAACAAATCTTTCCAAGAAAGGAAATAATAGGCTCACCTTAGGGTTGCAGTAAGTCAGTTTTCAAAAAGGAGAAACAGGACGGCTAGAAGGAAACTCCACCTGCCAGCAAGAGGTGACTTCTGACTTATAGGAACCCCAAGGTGAACCAATCACAGGGAGTGTTTTGGCAAGCTTCCAATGAAGCTGTCTCATTACTGAACCAATGCCTGTTGTCAGTAATGGACTGGATGAGGGCAAAGAAGCTTAATCCAGACAAGGTCAGTTGAAAGGCAGATCTGGGAATAGGGACTTTGCCTGAGCTGGATGGGGTTACACTCACCCTGAAATCTCAGGCTCACAGTCTTGGTGTTCTCCTGGACTCAACATTGAGTCTGGATGCCCAGGTTTAGCAGTGGCCAGTAGTGTATTTGCACAGTTAATACTTGTGCGCCAGCTGCACCTTGAAACATCAGATCTGGCTACAGCAACACACACCTTGATTACATCTCAGTTGGACTACTGTAATGTAGTCTACATGAGGCTGCCTTTGGAAACTGTTTGGAAACTTTAGCAGGTTCAAAACATAACAGCCAGAAGCCAGTTACAGGGAGCACATAATTCCCTTGTTAAAACAGCTTCATTGGCTACCTGTTCATTTCTGGACACAATTCAAAGTGCTGGTCACGGCCTATAAAGCTCTATATGGATTAGGTCGGGACTATCTGAAAAACAGTTACTGGCCAGTTCCACACGGGGGTAAAACTCCGCCTCCAGACGATGGGAGATGGAGGTTGTTCACACCGCCGGGCAATCTAGTGCGGTTGGAAAAGGTGAGGCTCCACACCTCCAACCGCTCTAGTGCCGCTCTAGTGCAGCTGCAAGGGTGGCGCTGCGAGTTTTTTAAAAACCACCTTCCCAGGTGGTTTTTTATGAAACTCGCCCGCACTAATCCACAGCTGCTCCCGGTGTGAATCTGCAGAGACACATTAGTGCATCTCTGCAGATCTGCCCGGGGGCGGGCTTCCGGCTGGCGCGCTGCCCTGATTGGCGGAGTGCCGCCGGAAGCCGCCAGCCGCCATTTTGGGCGCCGCCGAACGCCGCCGAGTGGAGCGGCAGAGCCGCACTCCCCGCAGGGACCGAGCAGGGGTGGAGAAAACCGCACGCAGGTAATCTCCGCCCCTGTGTGCGCCGCCCCGTTTTGGCTCCCCGCGTGTGAAAAGGGCCAATGTCTCCCTGTATGAACCTGCTGGAGTCCTGAAATCCACAGAGAAAGGCTTTCTCCAGTCCCCACACCATCCCAGGCTCACTTGGTGGGGACATGGGGAGAGCCTTCTCAGTGGCTGCTCCCACCCTGTGGAACTCTCTTCTGAAGAAGGCTACACTGCCCCCCTCCTTGCTTTCCTTTTGTAGGCAGACAAAGACATTTCCTTTTTAAGCAGGTCTTTAATGGGTGAGCTGGAGACCTTTTACTTATTTATTAGGTTTTTTTAAAATTTATTGTAAGTTTTACAATTTTTATGTTTTTAATGTTTTACCATTTAGACACTTTTCATGTTTTTTAGCCTTTTGGAAGCAAGCTTGGGACCCACCTTGGGGAAAAAGGCAGCAAACAAATTCAATAAACAAACAAACAAACACACAAACAAAGATTTGTTCAGAGAGGGTTTGCCTTTCCCTTCATCTGGGGCTGAGAGAGTGTGGCTTGCCCAAGGTCACCCAGTGTCTGAGTGGGAATTTGAATCCTAGTCTCCAGAAGCTTTTAATAAAGCCATAAAAGTAAATTTAAGGTCTCAGTAGCTTAAGCAGTAGCCATAGTCACTACAATGTTCTTCTCAAGGATGTTCCTTTGCTTTAGCCAACGGACTATGAAGTTAGCAATTTGAACACATTCACGCTCCTGCCTGCCACTCTCTTGTTCCTCTCACAGAAGCAAGAAGGTATGGCACCAGATCCATATTTTTTTATATATATATAAAAAAGTGCTCAGATACAGCCTCCCAGCTACTCTTTGCCCACTTCTGCCTTCAGTTCTCAGCCATTGATAGTATTTAAACACACATGTGTGTGCGTGCGCACACACACACACAAAAGAGCCAGCATGGTGCAGTGATCTGAGCATTGGAGTGTTGGACTACTGTTCTGAAAACCAGGGTTCAAATCCCTGCTTGGACAAGTCACATTCCCTTGGCTTCAGAGGAAGGCAAGGGCAAACCCACTCTGAACAAATCTCATGAAGAAAATCCCCTGGTAGGTTTGCCTTAGGGTCACCGTAAGTCAGAAATGACTACAGGTCACACAACAAACAAAAAAACCACACAAATGCCTAAAGGAGGAAATCACAGAATATCTCTGATATTCAATCCACTCCAAAAATGCTGATTAGGATAGATACATTCCTCTTCTTTCCATTGTTTTAGAGTTATAATTAAAGAGTGATGTTAACCTTCAGACTTGCAATTTTATTAGAAGTTTATGGAAGCATCTCCTCCACCAACTCTCCTTTTGAATCAGCAGATGTGTCTCAAACTGCTTTTAAAATTGTGTCTCCTACTTTATAAATCAATATTTTCAGGCATCTCCAGATAAATGTTCTTTAAGATATATTTATGAGTCGACTGGCTAATTTAATCATAATGATGCATATTCTCCATGGAGAGCTATAGGGTATATGACGGATCTTATTGGAAGAGAACAGACAGTAAACCCAAATGCAGACACCTGCTGAACCTAACTGCATATAACATATAACTCTCTTGTTAGGCTTTTATTTCAACTTTCAATTTTAAAATAATATATAAAAAGATGTCAATAGCCATTACATGGAAACCTTGGTTGACAAGCAGTGTCTAGCCAGAGAGCTTCATCATGCCCACAGCAATTAAAGATTTTATGTTCCAAAATGAAGGGCTATATCCAATACAGAGTTAAGTAGTGGTGGGTAGTGGCTTCAAAGTTAGCACATCTGCTTTGGCTTTCCATCCAAATTTGGAAGGGTCTATCCAAGATTCTTAATCTTATCTCTAAAACAGATTCAGCAGCTTGGATAGTTCTTCACCTCAAAGACCCCTCCCTAAACTAAAACCCCTGGAAACCATAGAATGTTGAAAGTGGAATAACAGCACTGTAATAATCTAGTGCGGAAATTGCTTAAGACTGACTTTTTTAAAAAAGAAAAGATCAATGGTTAACAATTGTGTGTAAACAAGTTTTTATTCAGAAGATGTTTTTCAGCCAGATATTTTTACCAAAATTTCCCCACTGTTTCACATCCATTATCTCCATCTATACTAATATCTAGTTTAGAAAAGATCTGAAGAAGTCTATTAACATTTTTTAAATGTTATTAAAAAAAAACAAACTTTGAAACATTGAAGTAAATAATTGAATTTGGATTTTTGATAGCATATTGAAATGTTCTGGCAGGATAAATGCCTTTTAGGGGAATGCCTTATAGAGGAAGGGGGAAATCCCAAATGTATACGAAAACCCACAGTGCACTCTCTGCTGGGGTGACCTCCACAACACAAATGCAAGGTCGTGTGCAGCTTCATATCCATGAATGACACTGTGATGGAGTATATGCGTTTTTTGTTTTACACACGGGTTCCTGGAATGGAACCCCTACATGTACCGAGATCACACTGTATTATATTCATTTATTGATTTATGCATTTATCTGTATTCTATTCCTTATTATTTATGGCATATATATTCTACAACAAACCTAAAACATAGAACATATCTGCAATCCAAGACATGCACCAAAGATTTACTAAAGTCAAAGACCTGGATGAATAAGAAAGCTTTAACTGCCTAAAAATCATCAGTAACTGAACCAACTAGACTTCTCTTGTGAGGGAGTTCCTAAGATAGGGTGCCACACATCTGTTTTGCCTCCAAACTCTGTCTGTGGTAGCAGGTATCATTGATAGCACCTGTGATTAATGTATGGGGTGGGCAAGTTCATATGCAAAAACTGGCTACCTAACATAAAGTTGTGTTTTGGGAGATGACTGATTCCTGATTAATAACTACTACTTCCAAAGGTCAACAAGTGTCACCAAGGCTTTCTAGACAAAAGTATATCAATCCTCAAAATAAGGCATATTTCTCTCCTCTCAAATAGTGTTGGATTACAACTCCTAAATCCCCTAGGGAACACAGTCTATAATTGCAGTTCAAAAATAACTTTTTCAAACTCTGGCCTCTGCAACATACAAAAAGCTTCCTCATTTTTGCTGCAGCAAGCAGACGCTAAGAATGAAAAACTGGAGTATAGCACAGAGGGGCTGAGAAAGAAATTAACTATGAGGTCTGATTTGACTGGAGAGATGGATAAGTTAAGAAAGAGCAAGGAAATGCCTTCTACTTCTCCTCTTACTCAAACTACAGCTTGTGGTAGAGTGGGGGGTGACCTATATTCTTTCTAGTATACAAGGCCACCATTCCTATCACTGTTTTCTGTTTTGTTCCACAGCTTCATGAAGGTGGGAAAAAAATCACCTCTACCTTCATCCCTCACAGAGGCTTTGTCTACACTTGTAGGAAGCTTTGGAAGACAGAAATGACAGGCACAGTAAACCCCTTTGTGTTTACCCCTATTCCCAAAATTTCCTGCATCACAGGCACACTTTTGTGTTTTTTTCTGTACCTAGAATACTCAATCAAGAAAGAATCTGAATCTGAGTAGGGTGGTTGACGATAAAGTGACCTAAGGGTCACTCATCTATAGAGTTGCCAACTTCACGTCAGTTAACAACTTCAAATCAACTTCAAGACAACTTCATGTCAGTTAACAACAACAAAGTCATTTGACATGGAGGATTTGAGGAAGAGTCAACATCCCATCACTCTTATCTTGTACAGGCACGAAAAAAATTCAAAAGCAGGAAAAATGTCTAGCATTTATTTTCCTAAGCCCATAATTTAATAACGGAGAGCTTGACAGAGACTGCTTTCAGTCTCCCTCACCACTGGGCAAGACGCAAACATCCCTAGCAAGGAAGGAAGCAGATTAGGTAACACCTGATTAAATCATTTCTCATGTGACAATATTTTATGCTATGAAATGAAGTGATTTTTGAATTCATTCCTGCCACTGCAAGAAGTATATAAGGACATGAGGTTATTGGGGTTTTTTTAAAGTCATACCAGCAAAGGATTAATTTAGCCTAGCATTCAATTTCTAACAGTAGTCAGTTAGGTATCTCCAGAGGCTAAGAAGCAGGGCATGATTCTAGGACAGGCTGCAAAATGCTCTTTGACTTCCTGTGTAGTTGTAGAAGGTAGTAGGAAAAGAGGAAGACCACACTACAGTGGATAGACTCAATCAAGGAAGCCAAGGCCCAGAGTTTGCAAGATCTGAGCAGGGCAGGTGATGACCAAGGATCTTAGAGGTTTCTCATGTATAGGGTCATCATAAGTCAAGGTGAACTTGATGCAATTAAAACCATGCTACCACCATCTGAACTGTGGCAGGCACACACAAAGAAGGTAAACTCTTTAAAACAAGGTTGTTCATACTGTTGGACCATAGCTCACGGGAGCCTTAGCTAGCACAGCCAATAGTGTGGGATGATGGGAGTTAGTAGTCCAAAAATGTCTGGAAAGCTACACATCCCTTCTCTGTCTCAACAGCTCTAGCATGAATGAAATGTCTACACTGCTGTGAGAAAACTGGAGTAAAAGAAATTTTATTATTTCCATACAAGTACTGCCCTTCTACAAAGAATACCAGGGCATTCTTCAACAAATAAAATCACAACGCATATCAAAAAATCATAAACACATCCTTTCTAAAAGGAGAGAGACTGGGAATAGACTGTAATTTTGAATGGCACACCATTTCACATTTTTGGAGCAATGCAGGAGAAAGCTTATTTCTATGTGTCCACCAAGCAGGCTCCTGTAAAACATAATGGCCAGAGAGGCAGTAGAAGACAGACACGGGGAACTGTTCAGGATTCTAAAAGATAAAGCCATAAGACAGACACTGGAAAACAACTGGCAACCAGTGCAGGTCTTTCAGCATTGGAGTAATATGATACTGATAAAGTGCTCATATTAGCAGTCCAGCTGACACATTTTTCACAAACTGAAAATTCTAGACCCATTTCTATTTTGGCACAAATTAGAACACAATATGGGAAGCCCTAGCCTTCCAACACCCCATTATCGGATGACTCATTCTTGTGAAACTTCCAAATTAAGGACAAGCATCAATAATGTGATGGGGGTTCTACACTTTCATCAATTCTTCTTGCCTATGGAGGCTTGCTTAGAACTGTTCATATGTGTGCACTGCTTGCAAAGCAAGCTGAGAGGAGAAAAAAGGCTCCAAACCAGCTGAGAGACTTTGTAAGCAGCACACGCACAATCAGCCCCAAGTGAGCCTCTATAAGTCCTTCATGCTTCCCGCAGTACAATAGATGGGTCTGCTTTTCAACCCATTCCATTTTCTGACAGTGCTCTGGTCCCTAACCTGTCAGATAAGTGAGGGAAGCCCATACAATAAGTAAAGACATGGTGTGTGATTAGGGGACAGATAACTGTTGCCTATTTACACAGGGTTATACTTGGGACACTTGCAAGCAATAACTCTTGCCATCATAACCACCTAAGAATCCAGGGATTAGATAGCATCAAGGATCACAAAGATATTAACTGGATACACAGTAGAGAAAACACACATTTGTGCAGTCCATGGTACTGTTATGCAGCTCACAAGTTCATTTTTATCCATGCATCCATTCACAGTCACAGAAAAGGAATGCAGTCATCCCTTCACATTCACTAGGATTAGGAGCACAGGACCCTGTGAAAGTGAACTGTACATAACTCTAGGCCCTCCCAAACCATATTTAACAGACAAAAAAAGTATAATCACCATATTCAACCCACTTTGGATTCATTTGAGGCATCAGGGTTCCTTCACAAGGCAGAATTGGGTGGCTGGTGGAGCTTACTGCCACCTCCACAGCTGCCCCAAACCATTTTTAATAGGGACTCACAAGCCTCGTTCACAGTTTCTCAGTCTCACAGGGCTTGCAGTCCCGATTAAAAATGACACAGGGCAGCAGCAGAGGTGACAGCAAATAATCATAATCAGTGAAATAATTGAATAATCAAATCTGCAAAAGTGAAATCTGCAAATGTGAAGGGATGGCTGTATTTATTCGATTATACATAATCTGCCATATATCAAAGGCTCCTGCCTGATTCATAGAAGTATAGTACAGCTTTATCTAGAGATGGGAAGAACCCAGAATTTTCCGAATCTGAACCCAGATCTGAATCTCTGGAAGGTTCTACAAATCCACAAATCTCACGAATCTCAAATCTTTCAAATCCTTTTTTTTTACAAAAGGATTTAAAAAGCAAGCAAAACAAAGCACTTCTACTGAAAAGTGCTTTGAAGCAGAAATTGACATCTTTGTTTAATGAAAAACAAATTAAATAATAGTTTTCACTTCCAGGAAAACACACCCAAATACTTCTTATTAAGAATTACATTTGGAATTAATTTGGAAGTAGCTCCAGATGCTGGAGGATGCTCAAGATAATGCCATCTCCTGGGTTGACTATTACAAAAAAAAAAAAGGCAGGGATAATCTTAGGAAAGACACACTCTCTCAGCCTTAGAAAAAGCCTAGGCAAAGGCAAACCTCCCTCTGAAGAAATCTAGCCAGGACAATTGTCATCATTTTCCTCAGGATCTCCCCAGATTGAAAATGACATGAAGGTCTTTTCTACACAAGCAGGAAAATGTAGATTATTAATCCCACCTTTTCCTGCCTGTGTAAACAGGGCCACATACCACAGTACAGAGATAATCCAGGTCAAAACTGGATTTTCTTTCCATAGCTCCTTATGGCATCCTGGGATTTGTAGTTTGATGATACACTAGCACACTTTGGCAGAGAAGGCTCTGACACCTTGTCCAAGTACAAACCCCAGAACTGTGTATGAAAGAGCTCTGCAAGGGAGCCATGCAAAGGAATCTTCAGCTGTCCTTGAAATCTCAACAACACTGTACTTTCCAGTCAAGTCTCAAGTCCTGCAACAAGAAAAGCACTTAAAAAAAAAAAAAAAAACAGAAACACCAGCCTCTAGCCCAGTCTCAATTCTCTACTCTGATGTCCAGTCTCAAGTCCTAAAACAAGGAAGGCACTTAACAAAAACAAACACCAGCGTCTAGTCCAGTCCCAAACCCTACCCGCCAGCCTCAAGTCAAAAGAATAGGAAGAAGAGAATAACTACCTTGCAGAGGAAGGTAGCCAATGGGGTAGGCAGCAGGGGTGAGCTTGATCCGGAGCTCTTGCGCCAGCTCAGGCCTCTGGGCATGCAGGAAAGCAGCTCTCGCTGGCCCTGTGCACCCATGAGGGCCTGATCTGGAGCGCTCGCGCCAGCTCAGGCCTGCACGCGCGTGCAGAGATTCGAAAGATGCAAGTCACCTGTTTCGGCCCAGGGATTTGGATCTGCAAATCGATTCAAGGATTCGTGGATTTGGTTGGCCTATTCCTAGCTTTATCTTTAAAAAAAGGATGTCCCCTTTCATTTAGGTCAACATAAACAATCATTAATTTTAGGGAGCTGCCATTTTATCAAAAGAAAAGTAGCAAGGAGAAAAGTCTCACACAACAGTTACAGAATGCATGACAGAAATTCTTTGTTCTTGAGACCAATACATATTTCCAGTGCCACCTCCTCAAGCGCTATGGTTTTTAAAAACCCTGTTTGTTGTCATTAAGTTAATTTTATAACTTCAAACAGCAAGGAATATGACATATTGTCTGACCTAAAAATTAAGTCAAATGGGGCAGAAGGGGGTAGCACTGGAGTAAGACAGAAGGAGATCTACAGTCCCACTAAAATTAGATCTACATAACAAGCTTACTTCCACCAAAGCAATAAAGTACTTTTGAGGTTCAGACTCAAAAAAAACAAAACAAAAAAAACCCCAAAGTAGAAAGCCATTCATCTTTTCTTAACTGAGTCAATATCTGTCATTTTTAAATACATTTTGATATACAAAAGACAAGACAGAATTTTATGAGAAAACTGAAAATGTGGGTCTAACCAACAAGTACTCTGTATACATAAACACAAAATAATACTCAAAGTCTTCTTGAAGGATGAAGGCTTTCACAAAGCAATAGGAATATAGCTATTCTTCAGTGAATAATCAAGCCTAGTAGTTTGTTTCCAGCAGTGTAAAGTAGAGGAGCCAATATCTGAAGTAGAAGAGTTGACACGCACTTGCCCTAAACCAGCAATTCTACACAGGCAAATTTTTTCTACACTTCGTGACTCAAATGTGGCTACTAAGCACTATTTCAGCTCCATGTTGATAAACATGCAAGCAGGAGGCTGTTAACCAATAAAAACTCTGTTCACTGTCTCCTTTTTTTCCGTCAAGAATTATTTTATTTAGACTTCAAATGTTAATTAACTCAGAAGTACACTCAGCAGTTATAAAATGCATGCTGTTCTGCATGAAGAGGTTCAAAAGGTCCCTTGTTTGCAGTACTACGTTTATTAATCCCTATGGTTTGAGAAGCAGATTCTCGGCAGGAGTCTTCCCAACTAACACATGGCCTTTAAATATTGCTGCACAGGATATTTAGAAAGCACACATTTCCCCAGATAACCTTGAGAAATGATGTAACTGAAAAACAAATATTTTAAAATGATCTGCATTTAATACAACTATCTTAAAGCAATGTTTAACATTGAGGCTTAAAAGGTTTAAATTCTAGGCATGTAAAATTCTGAATTAACCTTTTTAATAACAGTTTTGGCTAAGGCCCTATTCACGGAGACCAAAAATACTCAACTTTACATAATGAGTATGCTCAAATTTTCTACAATACACTTCAACAGCAGTGTACCCTATCTTAGGCCAGGGCAGGTAATAGCTCTCCTTCAAATGTTTTGGACTACAACTTCCAGAAGCTCCAGCCAGCAAAGTCAATACTCATGGATTATGGGGGTTGCAGTCCAAACTATCTGAAGGGCACCAACTTGCTTTAGGTAAATATGGCAGAAATTGTTTCAACATATATTTTCTGTATTGAAACCTCACCCCTCCCCACAATTTCACAGATGAAAACAGGGACATGTGTGGATGTGTGGCCAAACAACATCAGACTGTGGTCAAAATAAGAAAAGCTATTAACGCAGAAGGATTTACAAGGTAGGAGAGTCTGCACCAGTTTGCATTTGCCTGATCCTATCAGGAAGGACAAGTTCCATCCCTCCTCTTCTTTCACCCCTGGAGAGTTACTTGAGTGCAAACTGCTTTTGCATTTTGAAGCCAGTTTGCAACAGCTGAAGTAAGCGGAACACAAAGGAGGAGGAGAGAGAAACTGGAACATTTAAAAACCATTGGGGAAAAAAAGGATAGAGGGTTAATCAAGCCTGTCCCTGATAAATCAAGAGGGTATGTGAAAATGAATGCTCTGGTTGTTACAGATGTGTGTTAAACCCACTTCCAATATATTTTAGCATATAGATCTATTTTCTCTCTTGACATTGAGGTTTTTTTTTTACCTGATCCCCAAGTGAGACATCATTCATGAAATAAAAAACAACATTGTATTTTGATGAAGTGGATCAGACGCATACAAATCATCCAGATTCAATTATTCAGAAGTAACTGAACAAAGCTCACAAAAAGAAAATATATAAATTTCAGTTTCAAGGGGGTGGTGGTAGAGGGTAGCAATCTACAGTTTAAAGCTAAAAATGTGAACTAGCAACACTTAAAAGTATTGGACTTGATGCATTAAGAAACTTCTCTCTTTGCCTGGAATGACCCTCTGATTCATGCAAATCATTCGATACCACATCATTTGATATTACCATCATGAGTATGTATATACAAACAAGACAAAAGTTTAGGTCATGGAACCACCAGAACAAATGCTTGTTATGATTTTGCTTGGACAGACAAAATTAATTTTAACAAAATCTTATTTACTTCCAGTTCTAATGTAAATACGTGTTTTTAAAAATGCATAAATCCATACACCTGATCTTTACACAGCTTCATTTTTTTTCAACGGAGCAGTGGATTTCATTCAGCCAGATATAATTTACTTAACTCTGAATCAGATAAACTCTGCATATACTTTATAGTTTGGGAACCACAACTAACAATCAGCAAAGGATTATACAAATCAAACTGTTTTCTACCATCATTTTCACTGATTAGAAGATTAGACAAAGTACATGACAGCTATGTGTGTAAAGAAATCTCCCATTCACACTGTACTTTCCTGTGATGGAAGAGAAATCTTTCCAATACATGCTGCAATATTAAATGCTGTAATTACAATCTTTTATATGTATGATTAAGAGAATAACAACTGTACTAAAGCTTTCTTTCTATTGCAGGTGTACCATTTTTCCCGATTTATGTAAACTATAAAGTGTCACCTTCTTCATTTCTCTCACCTACCCATCCAAAACATAAAAATGACACCTTTCATATTTACTTGAACTGATCTCTACATTTTCTAATCTTCAGCCAAGGAAAAAATGCTGAAAATACACTTGTTTAAAATTTAACTATAGTATAAAATGTAATGAGGCATGGCAGACATTCTAGGATATATCTTAGAACTGCAACGAAAGATAGTATCGTTTGAATAAAATGTCTCTTGGAAGAGTTAAGTAAAGGTTGCTGACAGAGATGACTTTGGTTCACTGAATACAGTGATTCTGCTGAGCCAGGCAGTTTGCATTAACTGATAATTAGCACCAACTTGCTGTGGTGTGGCCAGTATTTCTGTGGTGACTTGAACTGACTTTGTAACACTCTCCAGAAGGGCTTGCTTTCCTGATGAATGGTTATCCAAACAATGAAAACAGAAGGAGTCCTAGTCTAAGAATCATATCTGCTTTTTGTAAGTGCTTCACAAACCTGGCACACGGCCAACATCACTAAACACAGACAATATACTATAGTAAAATGTTCACATGTCAGACTTTAAGACCTAAATCCAACTTTTAGTCCCAACTGGGGTAAGATCCACTGATTCAATATTTGGTAAGTCAAGTTCAATTGATTCAAAACGAGTCCAGTCCAGCCGGCACCAACAAACTGGACGCAAGCCTAAAATGTCCCCTTTGCAGCTAAATTTCAATGATTTCCTTACATTGTTCACCTGACCATTCTCAACCTTCAGACTGAGTTGCCAGCTGTTGATTACAAAATGCAACTCAAAAGGTTGCACTGAGTAGGCATTCTCAGCAGTATAGAAGCCCTTGTCGTAAAGATGTTCCTCCAAAGATGAATCATTCATGCTCGAAGAATGATTTCATATTACTTTGAAGTGCAAGTGAGAGAGTCTGTTAATTCCGTGAATGCCAAAATTCTCAAAAAATAATGCTCTTTGCTGAACATGCATTAAAACTGCTTAATATTCCAAAACGTATCTGACATAAAAGCCAGGGTTTGTGTGTATGCTTGTGTGACAAGCCTTGCTTGCCACTACTCTTACTTATGAGCACACACATTTTAATGTTATATTCAAAGGGAGCCCTTGGAAAACTTAACCAGCTTCCTGTAATGATGTCAACCAAACCATCTGCAAACTCAGGTATCTCTTCAGAAGGAAAAGCCCCTACTCCAATGAATCCAAATGAAAGATATCTCAGTCAGCCCCTTTTCCTTCCAATAAATACCATTACCAGACCAGATATTTATTTATAGCAATGGCTTTCCTCTTCACCATCAACAAAAACTGAGGAAATGAAGAGTAATGACAAAAACGTTTCTTCTAAATGAGTCCTAAGATTATGACTAACAATATGGAAGAAAAGAACAAATAAGAATGAGGATGTTTTCTAGGATCACAATAATACCTAGCACTATCAGAAATTTGGGGAAGAATGGTTTAAACCATTCTCTGGAACAATATAATATTATGGGCATGTTTACACTAAGTAGCAGTCATGTTACAGCTGAGGTTACAGACTTCAAACCCTTTCCTTTCCCCATCATGAGGTCATCTTACCCTCACAACAACCCTATAAAGGGAGATCAGGCCAAGAAAGAGAGAACATTTGGTCCAAAATCACTCAGACACTTGAATCTGGATCTCCCAAGGGTCAGTGCAACACTCTAACCACTATCCTCTCTTTTAGCCTTGACCATAAGCCAGTATTACTGTGTATTTTACAAGTGATTTTCTGGGTTGCACTATTCTAAAGGGAATAACAAATGTCAAAGTCAAAAATATCACTGACAGAGCTTTCTAGGGCAGTTTTCACTGAATGCTGGTGAACCAGAAGCTGCCTCTTTTTATTTGAACTTCTGCACACTACAATCACCACCTGACAGCTTGTCTAGTAACTTGTTCCGGCTGAGTTTGCAGCCTCTTGCTATTTGACAAGCAAGCCTATGCTAGGAAGCAGAAGCTGAACACCATCAAGAAAAGGGAGAAGGAATGTATGCTCCTGGACGAATAATTTGAGTGCGCAACTTCAATGGATCGTTTAAAATGAAGCCATAGCATAGCTGCTTCTTCCACAAGAACGAACAGCGAAATAGGTCTATGCAATAACAATACACTCTAGGAATTTTGACTAAGGGTTACTGCTTGCCTACACTTACTAGGTGTGTATTTCTTTGCTAGGTTCATTTTTGAACAAAGCAATCAGTAATTTTAACAGATTTCTTCCTGCTGCACAAAAGTCTTAGAAAAGCACAGTTTTCTGCACATAGTTGATTTGCATAAAATTGAGACATGATTGCTTTGTCGGAGCACAGTTTTCTGCCCAAGAAGGAACATTTTCTATACAGAAAACATTACGTACTTTTCTGTTTCATGGGGGGGGGCAGGGTGGAGAACTATGTGAGTTTTTGCACAAAGTAAGTTGCCAGGTGCAGCATGTTCTGTGCAGAAAATAATATTAGTATGCAAAAATATTATCTTTTGCATAGAAAATCCTCTTTCCTGCCCCCTCGTGCTATTTTCTGTGCTGAAAAGTCCTGTACAAATCTTGTGCACAATAGGTCCCAAGATCCTCATCAGTCCAGGATCCTACTCATCAATGTTTCCCTACACTCAAGAAATAGCCTTTCTGATTATTCTTGACCACTTTTTTTTATATTATTCCCATCCCTAATCCTTACATTCCTGATTTCCTATATTCTTTGATTAAGCTTCATGTCCAGGATGGGAGTAAACCATATTAACACATTTTTTCATCCTCAACAAGAAAAAGTTTCTTGGGATAACCCACTGGAAAAAATGGAGAGGTGTCACGTAATTTTTTTACATTCTGAGAATTTCTTTCCCCCAAAATCTGACAAAACACAAAAGAAAAAAAATCAAAAATTGCAAACAAAAAAAATATCCCTGTACTTTTGTGAGAAAGCATTATCTTTTATGAAAAAGACACTTGGGTTGTACAAAAACACTGCTTGCTGAAGAAATGACTTTTGCAAATATAAAAAAAAAATAGTTACATGGGAGAAATAATTGAAAAATGCACAAACATCCTCCTAATCTTTTCCCATGAACAGAAAACTTTTTAAATGCTTTATTTTTGTGTGCTAGAATGAAACAGGAAAAGATTTACATGCATGAGGTTTAAATATGTTTCTGTAAACCCCACTGAATACAATGAAATTTACTTTTGATTTGGCATGTGTAAGACCACACTGTGAGTGATTACTGCTTTAGTAATGGGTATATATCATACTGTAATCAAACCTTTTACATTTCCATGTGGTCCATCCAGAATCAATCAAAACAAGACAGTTCAAATACTTGTTTTAAATTTTGACTCTCTTTCTATGGGGACCTACTCATAAGTTATAATCATAATTGGAGGTCCTTGTATGTGTTCCACCACCAGCTTTAAAAAGCTACTTGTTGGGACTACAAATCCCAAAATCCCCCAGCCAATATAGTCAGGAATACCAGGAGATATACTCAAAAAAGTAACTTTGCCAAGATCTGGTCATCACCTAGAAAGGCTAGGCAAAAATTACCCAGGACAGCTTTTCCTTAGGAATACTCCGATTGTGAAAGCTCCATCCCAAGGGAAATGACAGTGGTTTCAACTTTGTTCTACATTACATAGTAAAGACTGTTCCATTTAACTTTTCAACACCGGACTTTCACTACTCTTTAACTTCACTGCCACTTGTATATTTTTGCATGGTTTTCTTCTTTGAGTTTTATGTGAAATGTTTAATATTATCATCCCAAACACCTGCTAGACCGTGGGTGTGATTTTATTTCATACATGTATTAAATAATTATCTTTATTCTTCTTAAAATGTCAGCAGAATAACTTAATTCAGCATTTAACATGCTTCGCAACTGCATTTTAAAAATCAAAAACAGGACCAGGCTCAATTTTTGTCATGTAAACATTTAAAAAACAAACACGATTATGATCAGGTTTCAGGTGAGCAGAAACCTCATGTGCAAAAGTTCATTTGCTTACTACCTGTTTTCCACAGTAGCATATGTTTACTGAATTTACATTTTGAAAAGAAGCCCCTGGCCTTTTTCTCTTGAAGTGTTCTCTGTGAAGGTGCATCCATATATTGTACTCTTGTTTCCATTAGCTTCATAAGTTTATATTCTTACTATCAATCATATTGGCTTAAACATGGTGAGTCTTGAGACAAGCTTAAATTCTCTAAGTGTAAAGCAGACGGGATTGCTATCAAGCAGTACAAAGCCAGAAGAATATTCTCACTGCTCCATTCAAGTATTATTTCTGAAAATACAAACGAGACAACCAAAAAAGTAGCAGACTTGTTTCTTTTTTTGGAAAAGAAAAAAAAAAGCCCTATAGACTTTTTCCTCTTATTTTCCATGTTCCGACTGCAATCAGACACATCATCTTGTGGTGTTCTTGACGGACATAATTATCTGTTACATTTACTGTCCTGCGGCTTGTAGTAGAAGTTCTCCTGCCAACAGATGAGTGATCAGGGATGGAGGACATTGACATGACTTGGTGTGGCACAGTGCTGGCCATGGCAGCTGATCCAGTAAGTCATATCAATACTGATGTGCCAGAACAGTCATCTGCACCAGATGTGATACAGAATCTTTACACAAAACAGCTGCATATCACCAGAGGTGGAAACAGGGTTTATTAGTAGGGCAAAGCTGATGCATCTCCATCCCCTCTGAGCCCTGTTAATTCACACTACACAGGGCTTCACTGTACTTCTCAGGCATCTGATTTCAGAAACACTTTACATCAATTTCCATTCAGACAATGAAATCCCAGGCTATTAAATTTGTGCATTTCACTTTTTGTAGGAAGGGGGAAAGCATTTGTTCTCTCTGAACTGCAGAAAATAATTTCAGCAGCTTGTAAATCGCAACCTTCTTTTAAATGACAGCATCTTAATTTCCTTCTGTTTACAAGGCTCTGGCCAAGACAGTGATTACAGCTTGCAGTAGAGTCTTTTGCAATTGTTTTCTAAAAATCCCTCCAAGTTTAGCTTTAGAGAAAAAGATTGCTATTTACCAAATCAATTTCTTTTGCCTCAAGTCACTGTCCTGGGTATAGTTACTTATTGATTACCTTTTTCATATGCTATTTTGCTTTGTTTTCTTCTGTCTGGAGTTACATGCTCATATTTAAAAACTCATTTGGAAAAAAAAAACACCTCTGAATATTAAACTCTTTGTTTGTACTGAGGTCCTGCAAATATACCCCCTGAGGTTTATTTGGTTGGGAGGCTCTGATGTATTTTCATTTGGAAGGCTCTTCTATTCCAGTGAGACTTACTTCCGAGTAAATATGCTTGGGACTGCAGTCTTAATTTGAAAACAAGGCAGAATGGAACAATAGTTTATTACTGTTCTGTTGGCTTTGAAAAGGGATTGATTTATAAAAGTAGTTCCACAGCCCATTACTTTTAGAGTTTTCTATAAATGAAATAAAAAGCAATCTACTCTCCTATTGATACCATGAAGAATTTACAAGCTTAGGCTCCATTAGCATTAATGAAAGTTATCTACGTCTGGTGAAGCTGTGACAGAGGCACTGGAGGATATAAACTAAAGTTAGTCAGCCAACTGTGACCATTCCTGGTTAACTGTGAAATGCCTAATTAAAACTCTTTAAAGTGATCACACACAATTGTCACTGATCATCTTTGAGAGTACATATCAAAACATTTTACACAAATGTATGCACATTAGGTACCCATTAACTTAACAGATGCTCAGTTAAAAGATCAGCAGCACAATGAAGACCCTGTTACCCTAAGAGTTGGGAGACTTTAAGGTCCACACACATGCCGCTTTAGAATCTGGGGAAATTATAGCTCAAAGGAGGCCTATGAGAGGAGGGCAACAGCAGGATCTTTTCACCTGTGTATACCAGTACTAACTGTAGAGAGGACTCCAGTTAAAAGGTTAAACAGAAGATTTTATTTGGAGTTAACAAACATACAGGAAATCAGACACTTTCAAGAACCATATAAGTCTACTGGAAAGTGCGGCAGGAAAGGTTGGATAGAGAGATTGAGTGGAAAGGGTGACAGTTACCAATCCTGAAACAGAAGGTTGAAGCAGAATGGCTCAGAAGGACCCAGAAATAAATACTGAGAGTAACACAGAGGAACAGGAATCTGGGATACCATGTGCAGCATAACATGCCCAAAGTACTACCATTTTATGGGGGCTGGAGTTAGGGTTTTTATACCCTATTTCCTGCCCTGAAGGAGGATGCATGGACAAAGTAGTAATGACTTTCTCGTAGGGCTAACGAAGAAGTCTGGAATGGGCTGATTATCAAATTGTCAGGATGGGAGTCCTGACAATCTCTTAATGTTTTGGTCAAGCAGTATGAATAGGGAAGGTCTCTGCAGAGTATGCTTGCAGTAGGTTCTCTGATTGCTTCACCTGAGCAGTTTCACTTTCTGTTGTTTTTGGGAATCCTCGTAATTTGCAGTTTTGAAAGGATCATCACAAGCCCATCAGCACTGGGCCTTCCTGCCTAATCCTCTCTGAACTTATGACATGATAATGTCTGAGGCCATCCTGACCTGGCATATGCTTACAGCCAGTGCACCTTCAAACGTGTTCCAGTCACAAATATGTCCAATTATGAAAACAGTGCATCCTGAAGAGTGGGGCTGTGTGGTGTGGTAAAAGCACCCTGAGATGCTGGTGTAGAGGGCTTTGACTGCCTGACCACCATTCACAATATTCTCCAGGTCAATACAGTATCTTGCAGTCCTCATGAATCTTCTCCAGAGTGGATTACTTCCAATGTAAAACCTGAAACTGGGCTGAGATAAAGAGTGGACAGAACAGAGGTAGCCCACATCCTCAGCCCATCCTTCCTTTAAAGTAGGGGCAGGCAATACATGGTACATGGGATACAGGCCCGCCTCCAGCTTAAAAAAATCATCACCAACAACAACAACAGAACAGATGGTCCTAGATGCCTTCAGGATTCTCTCCCAACAAGCACAGCATCCTACCCGCCATCTCATTTTTACATTGTCTCATCCTCAAAATGAGGTTTTATGAAACAAGAGACAGACCTTCAGCTGCATCCACATTCATTTTTTGTGGGCTGTATAGCCCACAGAAGGACCCAGAGATAAATATTGGCTCCAGGTCCTCAGAGCTGAGCTCCCCTACTTTAAGGAAAATCAGGAGTCATCTCTATGAAATCGCCACTTCCCACTTGAACATTCCTTATTTTATTTTTTTTTCCTTTATGCCTTCAAGTTGTTTCTGGATTATGGTGAGATTTTCTTTGTTCCGAAAGGGGTTGCCATTGCCCTTCTCTGAGGCCAAGAAAATGAGACTTGCCCAGGGTCACTCAGTAGATTTCCATGGCTAAGCTGGGATCCAGACCTTGGTCTCCCACAGTCCTAATCTAACACTCAAAGCACTACCCTACAACAGCATTCACATATTCCTTGTACAGCTCCTTTGTTCCCAATGACCTCTGCAAAGGTCGTCTCATAAAAACTGGCACCCAACAGCCATAATGAATAAGCTTAACACCTGTAAGATTAACAACTGGCCCAAAAGCAATCAGTACCAACTAGAATGATGTATCCTGCAAACACTGAACCATTTGCAGGAATGGAAAGTTGTACATACAACCTCCATTAGCCATTTCCTTACCCCAGAAGGCATATATTACAATGATCACCCTTGTTGCTGGTCCCTTTTCCCCCCTAAAAAAAGATTTCATGCATACATATGAGCAAGGAAAGCCGAAGGAAACTGAGGTGTCATCATGCAGAATCTTTCTGCTTCATTAAAAATTCATAAGAGACAACAAGACCATTTTCAGACTGACTGAATATATGGTCTGTGCAACATTACAACGTGAACCATCACCTTCCAGGAGAGCTCAGAGGTGCGCTGTCAGGATCGTTTGGCATAAACATGTCAAGCTGGAGTATATCTGTTCTGTATATACACAAGGAGGGGCAGTGGAAATAGTTGGGAAGAGTAACATCTGAGAATACCAGTTCAATCAACAGGGGACTTTTTTTCTTCCTGCAGGGATGTGTCGCATATCATAAAGACCTCACTCTGGAATAAACACATCATCCTATGTGTGTCCTATTACACTAGGACTAACTTTTCAAAGAGAGATATCCAGGGCTGTGTTTCAGGCTGGACAGTGGTTGACAGAGCATCCAGGCCCCTGGTTCGTGACATCAGTAAAACAGAAAGAAATTGAGATGCCTCAAATCACTGGGTGTGTTCAGATGACACAACAAGCCAGGGAAGCACAGGAGCTCAGACTTGTTGTGCAAAAGCTGCTTGCAGCAGGAACAGCTAAAATTTAACTGCTAAACAAATCTAGTCTGTTTCTTTTCCAATGAGACATAAAAAAAAATCTGGACTCTTTCTCTGGTACGGTGTGATGGAAACTAAACACAACAGAAAGCACCTGCATTTGGAAGACACAATTAAAAAACATGGGGGAAAATCCTGTAGTTTGCTTAGTTGCTCCTACAGAAAGCAAGAGCAATTGGGCAGCATACAATAGCTCACTGTTCTTAACTGATAAGCTTTAGCTTCTGCAGATCCCTAGTTTACAGCGCTGTCTATACGTACACACTGCATCTACACAGGGGTCCTGTCAGGCACAGTGAGATGGCTGCTTCATGAAAGGACTGCAAAGTAGTAATTTAATTTATTTTTGTTCTCTTTTTACTATGAGTAGGGGAGAAGAGCCAGTATGGCACAGTGGTTTGAATGCTGGACTATGACTCTGGAGACCAGGGTTCGAATCCTCACTCAGCCACAGAAACCCATTCGGTGATCTTTGGGAGGACACGCTCTCTCAGTCTCAGAGGAAGACAAAAACAAACCCTCACTGAACAAATCATGCCAAGAAAACCCCATGACAGGTTCACCTTAGCGTCACTCGAAATTGGAAACAACCTGAAGGCACACAACAACCAAGGAGAAAGGATTTCCTGTCCTATGTGTCAAAATAACATGCCCCTTTTAAAAGTACTACACACCTGGAGCCAAGCTGGTACATGGTGCAATTTGGTCTCCCACCATGGGCCAGCCCTGTCTCTTAGCATTAAGCACTGAAAAATGGCTTGTAGTTTTTCAAAAATATGTTCCAACAAAAGGAAGTGTTACAGTTTCACTCTAAGGATAAGATATGCCAAGTAAAAATAGGCATAATCTCAGAAAAACTACAAAGCAAAAGCACTGCAATGATATTATACTGCTACCCTGCTAATTCTTAAGTCTGTACCATGTGGAGAGAAAACTGGATTGAACTTATGGGGAAACCCCATTTGTGAGCTTCATGGAGAAGCAGAGGACAAAAAATAGAGAATACTGTAGGAGGCTGGAGATTTCCATATGCTATTTTTGTGCATAAACAAATAAGAGATGCAAATCAGAGACAAGAGGAAGGAATTTGGATAATAGGAAATGCAAGGAATCGCTGGAAGATGGTACACAAAATGTTTCCATGCTGAATAGGGAAAAAGGTAGAAGAGGGTACCTTTTTAGGACAGCACACAATCACCCTAGAAATTAGGACCCTCTTTTTCAATTTGTTAATCCCATCTTGACTCATCAGAGAACACATTTCTTGTACTCTCGCATCATACTCTAGGCATATTGTGAGATGACACAACCCATTAGAAAAGGCAAGAATGGTTGGTAAAGTGCAAGGCAGTAGAGAAAGAGAAGGTTTGCATTACAAAGGGATAAACCCAATCACAGAAGCAACAGCCCTGACTCACAGCAGGGCTCTTGATGACAGGGTGTCTTGGAAGTCTCATAAGGTTGCCATAAATCAAAGCTGACTTGACAGCAATTAACAACAGATCAGAGCTTATTTGGAAAACTAGCATGTGATTTGGAAAATACACTATTTTTGTGCATAAACAAAAAAGGGATGCAAATTAGAGATTGTAATCCCATACCCAACTACAGTGAATTGTAGCATATGTCACGGTACATATGCTGCGATAAATCTCGTAATCTCAGAAGTGCCACGTAAGAATTGTTCAGGGGTTCTCATATTACATCCATATCAAAAGAAGACTTTTTACTTAGAACTTCAGACATAAATCACACAATAAACTGGTGAACAAATTTTTGCATTGGATACTACACTACGACCACAATACTCTGCAGAACAGTGTTGTATTCCTGCACAAGAAATTACACTACAGCTAGCCATTCACTTACCCTTTTGACCTACCGTAGAGTTGCTGCACTCCTTCCCACAGCCATTCCATGTCTGGAGGTGAGAATGTGAGAAGTGAGTGAGTATGGCACTGCAGCAGATGAAGAATAATCACATTGTCCTCTGTGGTCCGTGGAGGTCCTTCAGAAGTCTCAGCACATGATATAATCAGGTGCTTTTCTCATTCCTTTCCAACCAGGCACAGAATGGCCACAAGAGGGGCCTGCAACTACTTTATGGTAGTTGGGAGTGTATGATTGGTACAAAGGGAGAAGGGACTACCAAAAACAGATATATACCAGCATGAGATTTACTTACGCTGGTGTATGCTACTAACAAGATGCCAGCCCATATGTGCTATCAACAATTGTTTGCTTATACCGAGTTTAACTACTATAATTGCATTGCTAGTATGTTCCTCATCCAATCTCACAATCACATCCCATGCCCAACTACAGAGGATTGTAGCATATGTTATGAAGCATATGCTATGATAAATCTCTTAATCTCAAAGGTGCCACATAACTCTTTGTTGTTTTGTCTAATGAGTGTTCCCCAGAGGTTTTATCAACTAGGAAAGATGAGACAGTGGCCAACTCCCATATACAATAGAATACATGGGAGGAATACAATAGAGGTTCTTGTTTTCTTTAGCAACCAAGGTGCAAGGGCAAATTTTTTACACGGCAGCAGCAACCACGTGCATGGAAATTTTATATCCTTCATTATGTTAACAAAGATAGCTTGAAGAGTCTTCTTCTTCAATGAAGGACTAATGCAATGAAACAAGCCAATTGTTTATCCAGAAAGAAATGTTCTTCAAGGTTTTCAGTCACTATCTCAGATTCTCAAATGAAAAAGGGATTCAAAACTACATGACATTCTGGGTAAGAACGGCAAAACACTTCTATTTACTTTCATCTAGCATTATGAAATCATTGCTTTCTTTCCCTCTTCTCCCCTAAAGCATGACTCTAAATCAGCTGAAGCCTACCCCCTGCCCATGACAGTATGCAATACAAAGCTGTCAAATCCACCCTGCTTCTTCAAATACACCCAAACCGCCAACAATTTCAACATCAACATTACAGAGAAGATTAAACCCAGAGTCCTCCTTTTCTTCACAGTATCCTCTTTAATTTTCTTCTGTGAAGGTGGGGCATTAACAACAGAAAGAGACATCTCACACATCGTCTGCCTTGGGGAATGCTTGCTTAGAAACACATACAATTTGACCTCTCAAAGCATCAAAGCAGTTTATTTCATCAGCTATCTCAACATTTCCTATTTTGCTGTCTCCATTTCACTTTAAAGAAAGCTAAAATTACGTGAAATGACTGTCAGACAAGTGACGATGCTAATAATGCTGCAACTTCTCAGCCTATTTCAATTAATACACAAGTACATATACTTGGATGGGAATGATTAGCAGGTACTGTAGGGTACATTTCAGAGGGAAAAAATGGCAAAACCACCTCTGCGTATTCCTTGCCTAAGAAAAGCCTATGAAATTAATGGGGCCAACAGGTAACTTGAAGGCACACACAAACTTTCCAGGACTTTTTATAAGGGAAAATGTAAGGTTTTCTCTTCAGAAAAACCTTACATGTTCATGAAAGAACATGAAAAAAAAAATGTTACCATTTCTCATATTTTGTGCCTCTTTGCAGCCTCAGTACACTGTTGCTTCACTGCCAGGTGCCTTCTTTCACTGTGTGACACCAACCAATCAAAAATCATGGAATGAATCTGACAGCAATATGACACCACCAATGACAGACAATGAAGGCCTCCCACTTCACTCACTGAAGGAAGGGAAAAGGAATGAAGTGGTAATTTTCCATGTCTTGCTGCTCAGCAATGCACTTCTATACACGTCAGCAAGACTTTTGCACCAATCCAATACTCGTCGTCCACAGACACACAACTTAGTTTGGGAAAAGAGCAAGCAGAAAGACACATTTAGATGTATGCAAAAATGTGGATGTCAACAATCTGCACTGCATTAATTACTTAAGCTGGATGTGTACTCAGACACACATACATTTGAATGTGCTTCTTTATTCACTTTCCACCACATGACAATTACATGCAAGACTAGGCTGGTGAGAAAACATCTCAATACTCTACTTTCTTCGGCCATGGAAATGTACTTCCTCCTTTTTTGCTTTTGCTGATTTTAAAAGCATGATTTGATTCCATCCCTAGGAAACATGTGTGGACCAAGCTACAAAATTTGGGGACTGATTTCACAATTGTTAAATGGTATTACGAGCCTGTACTCAGAGCGAAGTCCCTTAAAATCAAACTAAGCCAGGATGGAAAATTATCCAGCATAGTCCCTGTGACAAAAGGAGTCACTTGCACATTTTTTTTTAATCTTCTTTAAAATGATACTAATAGAAGCTTCCAAAGCTTGCATGAGGTATTTTGTACATTTTAGTTGGTCCAGTAAGAGCATCACTGTTATGCGCATATTGGACCCTTTTGTATTTTGCTGTACAGTCAACATAGCATAACACCCCTGAATACAGTCTCTAGGATCAATTGATCAGATCTTCACTGCAATAGTTTCTACTCTTTAATTCTCCTCCACCCATATTTATTGACTTCCACTATCCATATTTTTTCAGAACACTCGATAACTTCAAGCTGGTATTTGCAACACTAATGTTTAAGTTCAGCCCTACTGAACTCTATATATCTAGACAAAATATATATATATATATATATATATATATATTTGACTTAAAAGCCAAAGTCACCCTTTTGTGACTTCATCTTTGGAAATAACCAATCTCCCATTAGAAACACATACACACACAATCCAAATGTCTTTTGTATTCTCTGAGATATTCTTCATTTTCTATAGATCTTTAAAATGTATTAATGTTTATTTACATAAGATCTAAGGAAGGAGCCCACACAGGTCTGCAAAATATACTGCTCAAAATATTCCATAGAAGAGATAGCAGGAGACTGTTTTTTCAGCAGTCTCTTAGTCAAAGTACCATCCGTTTTCATCGCACACCTTCTCTGCTGTTTTAATTCTGCCAGCACCAAAGGTCTGTACATAATTTTTATGTTACTATATACCTATACATATGCAACATTAAAAAAACTTCTCTCTTAAACCTATAATGCAAATTTTAAGAATTCATTATTTTTAATTGAAGTATTTACGAAAACCTCAAGTGACAAACCAAATCTTCAAAAAGCTATTCCTAGGAAGGAACATCTCTTTGAAGACTGTGCAAAATAAGTACACAACAGAACATTTTATGAGAAAAACATAGTTTTTCTTCTTTTAGAGTAATCCATGTATCAATCTATACATAATATCTGTATGATTGACTACATTTTCTTTAAACAGCTCTATTTATTATTCTTAGTAACCAAACGTGGCAGCATCTATAAAATATTATCAAAATAAAAAAGGCGCTCTATCAGACCAATGAGTCACACCTGTATAGACGTTTCTGTACCGTGGTGACATTACCTTATGGTTATTTATACCTTACGTTTTACTCTTTACACAGGTATGCATGAAGCTGGGTCCATGTCTTTGCGGACATTGAGGAGAGACCGTTGCTCGGCGGGAGGAGCATGAGCAGTACCGGCGTGGGGGAGGGGTTCCCGCCAAGCGAACAAGCTCTAGAAGTTTCCGAACGCTACCGCGCAGGCGCTAAAGCTCCTAGTGTATGAAGGCACAGAGACCACGAAGAAGAAGCATAAATACAGATGGCAGGAACTGCTGTTGATCATCTGTGATTGTTTGGTTTACATGTTACAGTGTCTTTGTTAGTACAGGCATATCTTTCTAATTTGGCAAATAAGGTTCTGAACCACAGCAAGTAGCATTTTAAGTTAATCACAACCTTTTTTTTTTTCTCCCTTGCTGGTGCATAAAACCCTAAAAACATATTTACGATACTATTTATTAAGTGTGCAATAACACAAAGCCTTTTAAAATGCAACAGTTAATAAACAGATGAATAAATATGCCAGAATATGACATTGAGACACAAAGTACATAAATGCTTACTAAAGATGACAAAGCGGTGCTGTACTGTATCACTCATGAGTGCAGTATTGGTGAAGTGCTCTTAAATGAAGTGCCTTAAAAGCAAGGTCCAGCTGTACACAGCTAGAGTTAGTTGGGACGGTTTGCACCATGCCTGAATCTTCCCCTTTGCTGCCTGAAAAATAGGACCTTTTGAGTGTCAAAGGGCAGGGATGGGATTGCTAATGGAACATTTCTCCTTCTGCAACCCTGACACTACTCTGTCATTTGCTATTAGTCTAGTAGTGCTGGCCCAGAAGCTAGCACAGTAAACAAAATACACAGGCACACAGCATGTGCAACAATAAGAAGAGATAACCAAGTGCCTTCACAGAGTACTTTTAATTTTTAATTAATTAATTATTTTTCCTGCTTTTCTCCTAATATGGGACCCAAGGAGGCTCACAAACGTGAGTTAAAACAAAATACAGTTAAAATTACAGATAGTACGCATGTTTAACAAAAAGTATTAAACAATCATTAACTTAAAACATTGAAACAATTTCTAAAGACAGTTGAAATATAATGATGATAATAAAAATACATACAGAGACGGGACACTCCAATTAAAAGAACTTCTGCAACCAACAGTCAACACAAAAAGGCTTGGGTAAAACAGAAATGTCTTTCACCTACTGACACAGAAACAGAGTAAAGACAGGGCCAACCTAGTATTCTGTAGGAAGGAATTCCTCAGTCTGGGAGCAGCCACCAAGAAAGCTCTGTCCTATGTCCTCAGCAATATGTGCCTGTAATTGTAGTGGCAATATTAATATTTGCACTGAGGGAAGGTACTGACAAAAAAGTAGTCACAATAATAGTATTTTTTAAAAACTGCTAACTTCTACCAAGAAAAGGGAAGTTAGATAGAGAGCAAGGGGGACCTGATGATGAGTGAAAAGAGACTGTGTAATGAAGCTGTGTTGGAATAGGAAACAAGGAGGAAGAGGAGTCATGGAAGCTGGAAGACTGCAGGGGAGGAAGGGAGGGAAGACAACAAATTCCTTACTGATACGCTAAATTCAACAAATCGAGATTCCCTTCTGATCCGTCCTATGAAGTGGAAGGGGAGCAGAGCTAGAAAGGCAAGTAAAGCAAACTTTGCTGGTTCACAGGAAGAGTGTCGGCTTGCTTGACCACAGGGTGTAGGGGTAGAAGAAAGCAACAAAACAAGGTATGTACACTAGCCCTCTTTTAGAACAGCTCCTCCATGAAGTGGTGAAAAACATCTGTCATAGCATTCCTCATCTACGTATGTTGCATGCTTTTGGCATGCTTTGCTTTGTAACTGGTTGATGAAAGGTAAACAAAAGCTTAATTTGTAAGTCTGATTACTAAGGCATGTATCTCTGAGGAAATTCCATTGTGGATAGGCAAACTAGTTCATCTTATGGAAAAGTCATTTTCCTTAACATCTAGCTTGATCCTATGGCTGCCAAAGCCATTGAGAACGGGTTAAAGTTTATAATACGGGGATGCAATGAGCATGCACCAGCATCTTCAGAAAGGGCCAGAACATTGCAGGCAGTACAAAGAGTCTTAACAGGGCACACAGGAACACATAGAAAGAACCAGACTGAGAAGAATTACGGAATACCATAGGTAGGGCCAATCCCAAGATGATATACTAACAGTATTTCCATTTGACAAAGAGGGATGTCTAACATTAGGTGGTTATCATTACCAACTGAAATTTTCACAAAAGCTCAGTGCTTCAGATAGCTAATTAATGGGCAGTGATGTGATTATTAAAGAAAACACATTACCAAAACCACAAATAAGTACTGATTGAGAGAAATTAGACACCAGTATTTTCCTAAGTATTGAGAAGACTTTGTTAAGCTTGGATCTAAGAGTAAGAAATAAACAGCAAAAGGGGAAACTAATGTCAAGTACAACAGTGAGATCAATGGAATTATGTACTACGGCATTAGAAGAACACATGATTGAGAAAACATAGAAAATACCATGCGACTTACCCAAATGTCAGCCATAGGCATTACATTCAGATTTTTTTAAAGATGAAACATCTTCAGCATTCCATCATTGTGTGTCAAAACATTAATGGAAAAATGTAATTTTTGGACAACAAGCAGTAATAGGATTCATGCAGACTATTGGAGCAAAGATACATCTCTGCTTTTCAAATTGTTTGATATCATCAGCTCTCTTAAAAACATGTCAGCTCTCCACATTTCTACACTCCAAATGGGTTATTTTTCTGCCATTACACTTTTTTGTGTCGCATATTGCTCATTTTACATTTCTAGCAGGAAAGCAGTCTACACAGGACAATAACTTGACATTTACAAAAATTGCCTTTCATTCACTCAACTCTAGCATTTAAGTGCTTCTGAGCAAGTAAATAACAGAAATTGTGTTAATGACTTATTTCAATAGCAATGATTCCAAGTAATTGCATGCGTTTTAGCTACAGTAAACTGCCATATTGCTTGTTTTAAAATGTTACCAAAATGCTAATGTAAAAAATACATCACCACCTTCGAACTTCTCTCCAAATCCCCTGCCTGTGACATCTTTCTTCTAAAATGTATACAGTATAATATTATTCTTTCCAAAAGCTTGAGGGCAATTAAGCCCTTCTTCGTGTATACATTATCTCTTGGAATACAAGAAGTCTTGTTTATTTTTATTAAAATGCAAACACTTTGTGCCTAGTGTTTCCATCCTGCAGTCAACAGTTTATGTACGCTGTAAATGTTTCAACAATGCTAGATTAATTTCAGAAACTAAAACAGTAAACGGTATAACAAAAAAATAAAAGTAAGATTCGAGAGCCAGAATAATTTAAAACTAAAAAATGTAAGAACATAGCCATCTATGTGTTGTGAGACACCAAGTTTGACAACTGAGATATAGCCTTCTTCATTAAGATACTGATCTTACTGTCTGACTTCACTCACACCTTTTCCCTATGAGTCTTTTCTGTTGCACTGTTACCAACCATCGCTCTTCCCTGTTGAGTAGACAGAACTGTGGCATCAGAAAAGGAGGAGCACACATAGAGAAGGTTACAAGGGAAATTGCTAAACTGGTGTTCTCACGAAAGCCTCAGGAGAACAGCCAAGAGACCAAAGATCAAGCAGAAACTCATAAACTATCCAGATTAGAACCAGAAAAGCAATGTGAACCCAACGTATACAAAACAGGAAGCTGCCAAAGCGGTCAAGCAAAACAATTTCCTTCTATGCAGAGGTCAATCTGATTACAAAAACAAAAAACAAAATCAGACATCAGCTAGTGGTATCCATGCACAATGCTGATAATTACTGCCTGCCTGGAAGCAAATCTGGTTTCCTCTGCAACAATAATCTGCAGTCAGAAATGTCAGTGGTCACAAACATTTCCCTGTACGCATGGCAACTTCTTATGTAAAACTACTTAAAATGGATGCCCACCCGAGATGACAACAGGCGCTACTAAGGTCAAAAGCATATTGTTGCTATTAATACTACATGATAGATCATACTGTTCTAAATCAGCAGCTGCAATGCAACCAAAGTTCAAATATGACAGTTCCACTCAGAGCAGCATATGATCAGCTACTGACAGGGCCAGTGCAACCTATACTGCTTCAGGTGATCTAACTCACTACCTCTTCCATTGTATACACAAAATCATAAAAGAAGAATGCAACTTTTTGTACTCTGACTTGCAAAGAAATCACACACCCTCCCAAGCCATCTCCTAATACATGTTTTTATACCCTCCAATGGTTCCAACTTTCCCCCCTTTGTTGTCAGCTTACTTCATTTGCTGCAAACTGAATTCAAACTTCTGAAGTAATGTGGGCATAATTAACTCAAGGAAGGGGAAGAGAAGAGTATGGAGCAGAATCTTCCCAGCAGGCTCAGGAAAAAATTAACTGCTGTAGCCCTACCAGCTCATCTGTTGTTCCTCATTAGTAACTTTTTTTTTTGCCATCTTAACCACATCCTGATGTTTCTTGGCCACACATGTCCCTGTTTTCATCTGTGAACTGTTGAAGGGTAATTGTTCCAGCAAACTGGCAACTACAGAAGCCACTACACAGTCCTCCCTCCACATTTGTGCATTTGACCTTCACAAATTTGATTATTTGTATGCCTTCCCTCCCCATTCTCCTCCCCCCATTCCTTTGCCTTTTGCCAGGCATGGACAAGGAAGGCAAGCACCCAGACAAAAGACAAGAAATGGAAGAAGGCACATGGGTACCTTCCTTCTCCCCACTGGAGTTCCCCCCTCACATTCCTTTGCATTTGGTCCCAGTGCTGGGAACTCACACCAAGGCAAAAGGCAAGGATATGGGGCGGGGGGAAGGCATGCATGAGTCTTCCTTCTCCTGTCCAGACCTCCTCTTCTGATTCCTCTGCCTCTGGCCCCCACACCAAGAACCCATGCTGAGGCAAAGGACAAGGGAACCAGGAGGAAGGAGTGCATATACCTTCCTCCTCTCCTTCAGAGGACCCCCTTCCCAATCTCTTGTCTCTGGCCCCAGCACACAAAAGGCAAGGGAATGGGGGAAGAGCCCCAGAAGGAAATGGGAGGGAGATCTGGGTGATGCATTTTTGCAGTTTTTCCACTTTTGTGACGGTTCTGCATCCTGAACCCTCATGAAAGCAACGGGACTACCAGTTCTTCAAGTGAGTTGTTATTAGAGGTATACATCCTGACTTGTTTTGTCATTGTGTGGTAAATAAGAAAAAGCAAACAAAATATTATCCTGGCTACAGAACGACAAGGGAAGGAAGTTGCCAATCCCAGAGATTTTGCAATATCGATTTTTTTTTTGCATTTCTGTACCCGTGCAAAATGTAAAACTGTGATAAACACTGCCTTGTTGCATGGAGCAGCAGCACTGCGTGAATTGTTTGCATCTTTCTGATCAATCAACTTGTCCTTTTTGTGCCTGCTGCACATATACACTTGGCTACACAGAGGGAAGAGATGTTAGTTCTTCCTGTACAAATCGGGGGGAAAATATATTTGCTGTTGTGCTCGAGGAAAGAATTTTCTGTGTTGTGTTTGGCAAGTTTCACTACATGGTTCTTCCATGTTGCGACTGAGTGTTTGTCATGCTATAGTACCCTAACTCTAACTTCTCCGGCTCCATTACTGTTAGGTTTGGTGGACCACAGGGTCTGGTCCCCCAGTTTTCATGCGTTTTCTCCAGACAGAAGAAGAGGGTGCAAATTCTCCAGTTTTTTTCTCAGCTTCAGGCAAGAGGAAAGGACTGTGTCCCAATCTCCGGCTCAGCTAGTAGAGCTGCAGCTTGCAAGAGTCTACAATGTTAATTGATGGGTTGCTTCAACAGATTCTCCAGGGAGCGTATGCATTTGTTTAGTCAGCTTCTTCCTTTTCTCCCACTCACTGTGGTACCACCTCTCACCTTCCACTCTGCTCTGTATCTGCCTTCAGGCTAGAAGCAATGAGGCTAGATTAAAGGTTCCTTATCCTATCTCCCTAAGTAGGTAAGAAAGAATAATCTCATTTTACCTTAGGATTTCTGTCCTTAATTTTCAAACAGCAACATACATTTCCCCTCTAGCTCTCTATCTGTCAGTATGTATTTGAATATGAGCAGCAATGGGTGGGTGGTTTTCATTGCATAATGCTTAATAACATCACCAGGGGCCACTTCTATGTCTCAGGTTTTGGTCCAGAAACCTCAGAGCCTAAGACAATCCTGAACTGGCAACCCTAGTTACAGTCATATGGGTCAGGGCATCCAGACTCAACTCAGGAAAAAGGAGAACTTTACCACCTGCCAAAGCAGGAGGTCTACTTATATTTATCTCCTGCTTTTCCTCCAATGGGCTCAGGTGCACACATGGTTCACTTTCCTCACTTAATCCTCACATAAACCCTGCTAAATAGATTAAGGTGGGGAAAAGTGAGTAATCCAAGGTTACCCAATGGGTTTTCCAGCTGAGTTGGGGATATGAACTTTGGTCTCCCAAGGTCCAGTCCAGGATAGCACACTCGCTAACTGCCTATCCTGAGAATGGGTACTGCAATTCTCCAGATGTTGTTGGGTTGCATCTCCCAGCATCCTTCACCACTGGCAATACTGGCTAGGGCTACGGGGAGCTTTAATCCAACAATTTTGAGAGGGCCACATAATTCCCATGTACCTCTTTAACACACAAATAGATTGCCAACACTAGAAGGCCATCAGTATTTATGTCCTCCACCTTCATTATACTCACAGGCTGTGGATCTTTATGTGAATCACAAATTACATGTAGGCAACTATTATGTAACTATACTCCAAGTGAAATATTTCCACAGTTCTGCCTAACAGGGTGATGGCTATAAAGTATGGAGGCCTGGGCTCCTAAGCCTCTTGTCCTGGGGCTGTGTCAATTAATCTACTTTTATGAACAAGAAAATATCTATTATCTTCTTGAGCAACAGTTTTGCCCGGCTGCACAATGGCAGGACAGTGCTGGGTGGCTCTGCTGACTGGTTGGGATGGGACACCAGAGAGCTCTCCATCACATTACCATTTCCATCACTGACAGCTATTGTTCTCTTTCCCAAGAATGGGAGCATTCCTGGACCTGTGGTCAAGTAAAATGGGACTATGGCTCCCCACTGTTTTATACTTTACCTTTCCAAAATTAAACATGTCTCTGGCATAAGGGACAGGGGAATCAAAGAAATAAAAGTTAGTATCAATATACTCAACCATCACTCCAATAACTCCTGCGGTACTTCAATTATTCCCTTGTCACTTTCACCTGCTTCTTAGGAATCATAGCTCATAAGGAGCGCGGGTGCTTTCAATGTGAAAAGGGCTTTCACACCACACAATTACAGCACTATGTTTTTGCTTTAACTACCATTCTACATCCTATGGAATCCTGAGGCTTGTAGTCTGCTCAGGGGGTAGAGTACACATGGCTTGAGTACATGTGAAAGGGATCTAGAGTCTTGATGGACCACAAGCTGAACATGACTCAGCAATGTGATGTGGCAGTTAAGAAACCAAATGTGATACTTGGTTGCATCAATAGGAGTATGGTGTCTAGATTAAGGGAAGTAATGGTACCACTCTATTCTGCTTTAGTTACACGTCATTTGGAATACTGTGTCCAGTTCTGGGTAGCTCATTTCAAGAAGGATATTGACGAGCTGGAGCATGTTCAAAGGAGGGCGACCAAAATGATGAAGTGTCTGGAAGCCATACCCTATAAGGAGCAGCTTAGGGAGCTGATATGTTTAATCTGCAGAAGAGAAGGCTAAGAGGGGACATGATAGCTATGTTTAAATATTCAAATGGGTATCATGTCGAGGAGGGAGCGGACTTGTTTTCCACTGCTCCAGAGACTAGGACAAGGAGCAATGGATTCAAACTGCAGGAAAAGAGATTCCACTTAAACCTCAAGAAGAACTTCCTGATGGTCAGAACCATTTGGCAGTGCAGTATGCTGCTTGGGAGTGTGGTGGAGTCTCCTTTTTTGGAGGTTTTTAAGCAGAAGTTTGATGGCCATCTGCCAGGAATGCTTAGATGTGGGTTCCTGCAAGGCAGAGGACTGGACTGGATGGCCCCTGTGGTCTCTTCCAACTCTCTGGTTCTATGACTCTACTCCGAGTAAGTATACTGAATATCCCTCCCTAAATTGCAAATCCAAGACGTTGACATGGCAGTTAAAGTGGAATCATACCGTACCAAACGTAGAGTGTAAAAGAGCTGTCAGGTTCTCCCACAGTCACCCCACTTTTCATCAACCCCCTTCTTGCTCCTGTTTCCAGTATCCAATATCATATTTCTCTCATGTATCCATCTACTCCTTCAGCTGGTTTTCCAGTTCACTGTTGGGTCTGTTATGTTCTCATCACCTGGCTCTTGATGTTTTGCCCCTTAACTTCTCTTTCTTGCGGACACACTTCCTACTGCGTTTTTCAAACAAGCAGCTTCTCCTGACCCTAAATGTGCATGAAAATTTATCTCAGCCAAGTAACATTTCAGTTTAGCTCACAAAGCTAAACCACTCAGTTTACCTCAGAACTGAACCCTTCTAGAGCTGACCAAGTCCCTCACCCAACAGGACGTTCTGAGACACTTACAAGTATTCTACATCAAAACAACAAAAATCTTCAGCAAGTTACAATATATTTAACTTGACTGCTGAATTTATTTATCCTGGCAAACAGAAACTGAAACAAGTATGTTAAATATTGTTCATCTCTGAAAAAAGTATAAAAGTTATAACAGACCTGTATACGCTTCAAAAAAACCATACTATTGATATTAGTTATTATGATTAATAGCTAAGAGCTGCATATATGGGACGCAAAGACATTCCAGAGTGTGGCCAGGCCAAAATCTGTGTCTAGGAATTTCTTTCCAGAGGTTCGTCTTACCACGAGCATGTAAAATTGCTTCCAAATGTTTTGTAGTTTATATGTAGGCAATCACAGAATCCCTACTGTATTACTTGGCACAATAAGACCTTTTAAGCTTTGCAATTAACATCTTAGGGATCAGAACAAGGAAGCTACAAAATATTTTGAGATTGTCTTTACTGATTATGGGCTTGGGCAGAATCTTGGAAAGGAACCCATAAACACAAGAATGAGCATAACAACTTTGGACAGAAGATGACCTTCTTAGTATCACAGAGAGAAAATAAATGTTGGCTTACCTGGAATACATTCATTTCCAACAGAGAAGGGAAGAACACCCTCTGGATAAGTTACTTCTCCCACTCTTGCTGACAGGTAGGAAAAAATGGCAGACTCTTCCAGTGTCTCCACTAGGAGGAGCAATCCCCAAAAAGGTAAGTTGCTATAACAACTGAAGAAATGCTTAGAGAAAGAATAGAACTTCCCTTGTCTTTTTTTTAACTATAAGAGAAAAAGGACTGAACAACAGAGGGGAATAAAGGCAGGGAGAACAGGCACAACTGGTAGAATCCACTCTCCTAGAAATATACTATTTAGAACTATGCTTTAGCCTCACACCAGCACCCTCTAGGGTGGGTAGGATGTTTCTTCTTTCTTTGCTAGCAAATGAATGTCTTTCAAGCAAGACAAAAGTTCCCCTCCCCTCCCCCACCCCACCCCACCCCACCCCACCGCTGCCGCCACCACCACCACCACCACCACCACCACCACAAGAGAAGAGAGGAATACATCCACTGAAGCGGATACACCAGAGTTCCCTAAATAAAGGTGAGTAGTGCTAGCATCTCTAGAATTCTATGGTTTTACTACTTGCTGAAGCATCCACCCACCAAAGGCGGCTTCAGCTGAGTCAAAACTATTGAGTTGACTGTGTTTCATAAATGTTGAGGGAGACTTCCACATGGCTGCCTGCAAATTTCTACTAGGGGACTACTGGTGGCCACAATCACTGATGTAGCTGCATCCGTTCAGCAGTGGGTGACTATTTTTCATGGTGGTAGAACTCCCAAGGATTCATAGCAGGCCAATGAAGGCCCTGACCATCTGCTTAGAGTGGAGACAAATGCCTTCTTCCCCATGAAACAGGACTGAAAGGAAACAAATAAGGAGTCTGAAGTGTGGAAGCTACATGTCCTCTAGAGGAAAATGCATATGGTTCAGCAAACATACAATGTATGTTGTATCTTCTCCAATTCCTTGGATGGCTGGGGGCAGAAGGGGAGGATCACTTCTTGAGCTCTATGGAAGATAGAGTTCACCCTAGGGAGAAAGCTGGGGTCCAACCAAAGCACTATGGAGTCTGATCTGATGACGCAAGGGTCTTTTTGGGCAGACAGGGCACCTGGTTCAACAAGGAGGCTCTTCCCAAAATTCACCTGAAAACCATGTTGGGTCAATAAGCGCAGCACCACCTGCACATCTTTTAAGCCCTGCTGGATGGAAGCAGAACAAACAAGCAGGTTGTTGAGGTATGGATGTACCTGGAGATGGGATTTTCTCCAGTATACTACCAGGGCCACCATGATTTTGATGAACATTCTGGGTGCCTTATAAAGACAGGCCAAATAAAAGTGCCTTGTATTCACAATGGGAGCCCCCATATACAAAACAAAGGAGCTATCTGTGGCAGGGGATGAACCAGGATGTAAAGGCACGCTTCAGTTATATCCAGAAACAACACAAAGTCCCCTGATCAGAAGGGTTCAAGGAAGAGTTGGAGTGTTTCCATCCAAAAGTAGCGCTTATTGACTGATTCACTCCATCTAGGTTCAGTATGGCTCTCCCTGTATCCTTATTCTTGGGCATGATTAAGATCACAGAACAGCTCTTGTACCTCTGTGGGTGTGGAACCATATCTATTGCTCCAATTTGTATCAAATGGTTGACAGCTTCCAGTAAAAAGCAATGTTTCTGTGGGTTCCTGTATTTCAGAGAAACAATGAAGAAGTCATTTGTTCTGCAGGAGAACTCAATATGGTAGCCCTGTCTCAAGGTGTCCAATATCCATTGATCTGGTGAGGATGTCTCCTAAAAGTGCACAGTCCAAAGTCCTGAAGTTTGCCCCCTAGGGGTGGAATGGTGTAAGGCCTGTGGATTCTTTCACTGCTCCTTGTTGTGGGGAGTGCAGCTGGCTAGAGTATTGTGAGGATTGTTGCATGGGTTGGAACCTTTGTTCTCCCCCCTGGGACCTGTACTCCTGAAGTCCCTTGACAGGAAAATGGGGTTGAAATGGGGTCTGTAGTGAGGTCTGGTTGCATGAAGGGACAAGTACCACTGTCTGCTGTGTCTCCCTTTTTCCTTCTTTGTCCCTGGAACTACATCCTTCTTTTGTCTTTAAGACTCTACTAGGACAGGCTCTTGGGAGTCCCCGGATAGTCTGGTGCCCAGGAAAGGTACAAAGGTCAGGTTCTGCTTGGAACATGAATCTACATTTCAGTTTTCAAGCTGTCACTGTCACCTAACCACTACCAACATTGCCTGAGTCCTAGCACTAAAATGGATTGCATCCAGATTGACCTCGGTAGTGAAAGCTGCCACCTTCATTAGCTTGTTCATTCTTTGTCTGAGTGTAACCTCATTGGTGGAAATTCTTAATATTCCATTGGTGCTGAGCAGTGAGGCTCTAAACATGATGAAAACTGAGGTTGCTGCCCTCAAAACAAGGAAAGAAGTTTTATGTACCTTCTTGAGGGCTGCCTCAGCCTTCATATTCTCTGTAATTTTTAGCACGCCCTTGTCATCCTTACAATTAACAGCAGAGGATTCCACAGCTGGCACAGGCACATCAACCAATGGGACTTGTAATTTCAATGTAAAATTTTCAGGAAGGTTATAGATTTTTTTTTTTAAACCCATCCCGGATTAGACCTCTTGGAGGCAAGTTTATTCCATTTCTCTCTCCCTACATCCATGAAACCAGCTGGGAATGGAACATCCCGAGAAGAAGGGGCCACTTTTGGAAAACGCCCCCATTTCCCTGAGGAAGATCCAGATTCCAGGGCTGGGGGCCTCTGAAGGGAGGCTGAGACTCAATGCTCTTATTGCCTCTCAGCAACTCAGAAATATTGTCTGGCTGGAATAATCATATGGAGGTAGGGAGTGCTAGGGATTCCTCTGCTCATTAGAAAAAAACTTCCCCTCCGCCTCTTCTGAAGATGCCTTCCCCAAGGAAGGCATGGCATAGGCAAATGCTGGCAAAACTACAGACATGATGAACTTTCTTGAGCTTTTGGCTGGAGGCCCACATTGTACCTGATCAGTGACTGGATTCTGAAGCTGAAATCTCTAGCTCCACCACGTGGTTTAGCAGGCACCTGAAGGTACTCTTCAGGCCATCAAGACGGTGCTGTTGAGAAGTGGAAGCCTCCATTTTTTGCCATGTATCCACCGTGCAGATAGTGAAAAGAGTCTGGCACATTCTAGCTGGCCAGCATGGTGTGTCCTTGGCCCACAAAATGTTCCATCCCTCATTCTGGGAGGCAGTACACCACAGGATTAAAGGAAGGAGAGGGGAAGAGAGATAATTTGCCAACCTGTCTCCTTTCCACCCTTCTTGTGGGGTTACTCAGACTCCTGAAGCAGTGGCACCTATTGCTACAATAGCAACAGCCTTCTGGGAGACTCGTGGCCAGTGCCAAGCCATAAGTTCAAAAGGCAGCTCTTTCCCAGCCATCATAGGGAGGTTACTGGGGTTCCCTTGACTCACGCCTTCCATGTTTTCCCTGGCCTTCTGTCATCTCCTTCCCTGACGTGTTTCACACTGGGTGATGGAGTTACAAAGAGGCAGTGTAACAAAAGGATTTTCCCTCACTCCTGCAGCTCTTCAGTGGTTGTGTGGCTCTCTGAAAGAATTTCCCATCCACCCATAGCAGATGGGAGGAGAGACTTCAGGGAAGAGTCTCCAGCTAGGTCATCAATCTACTCCTCTGTCTGGACAAGCCTAGACATATCAACTGGCTGGTTTGCTTGCTGATTAGCCAGCCGAATCAATTCTTGAGCTCCCAGGGAAAGCAGGGAGGGAAGAAGCAGTAGATGGGCAATACAATCATAGAAATGGGAGAAAAAACAGAAGGGGAAAAAGACCTTTTTTTTTTTAACCAGAAAGAGGGAAAGTGAGAGTGGAATGAAGACCAGAGAAGGGCAAAGAGGGAAAGGAAAAAAAGAGATGGGAAAGTTCTGGAGCCAATAAAGAAGAACGGAAAAAAAAAGAATGCTTTATTAGAGCAGGGGGCAGAAATAAGATTGACCTTTTTGGGGACTGTTCCCTCTAGTGGGGACACCGAAAAGGTCTACCTTTTTTCCTGCCTGTCAGAGCGAGTGGGAGGAGCAATTCATCCAGACAGTGTTCTTCCCTTCTCTGATAGGAAACTGCTACTGCGCTCTCTCTCTCTCTCTCTCTCTCAAGTATCTCACAAACACATACACAGCATCAAGTGTGATGATGTAGCTATGGTGCCAGATTAGAACATGGTTCTAGGAGCCATGAAACAAACTGACTGCCAGTTACATTCTCTCTTGGTGTGATCTACCTCACAGGTTTGTTCCAAAAATATAGTAGGAAGGATAAGAGTCACACACACTATCTTGAACTCACGGAAAGAAAGGTGAGATATTAATATGACTAATAAATAATGAAAAGCATTCATAACGAAGTGCTACAATCCAGCATGCTAATATGCCAACTTATTTAACTGTGCAACAAACTTCAAGCAAGCTTCAAGTTCATACAAAATGATAACTGGATTCCAAACTCAGTGCTGACTGGGGGAAAAATTCCTGTCCTATAAGATTTATGCCTACCTGCAATCTTTTCAGCTCCTTGAATGTGAGGCAAGCCCAGTCAACACATCAAGGCTGCTGACAGCCATTTGAACTGGAGCCTAAGAAACAGTGGAGCACAACTGGTTCCTCATTATCACAACAAAGTGACACTCTTCTCCAACTATACTTATATAAGGCAAAAATAGTACCGAAAAAAGACTTTAAAATGACAGCCAGTGGCTTCCATACCAAGGGTGTAGCAAACCCGCTCTAGGTTTTACTCTATACTTTAAGGCCTCTACCTCCAAAATAGGCTCAGCACTGTGAAGAATTCCTTTAAAGTCTGGAATAAAACACAGAGCAGATTCACTGCATCCCTGACATGGGAACCACCAGCTGCCGTGGCTTATACTGAGTCAGACCACTGATTTGCCTAGCTCAGTTCTATGAACCACTGGCTGCTAGTCATTCTCCAATCCCAGGCAAGAGTTTCTCTAGTCCTACCTGAGAATGGTATAACAGTCTGAGTGCTGAACTAGGACTCTGCGAGACAAGGGTTCAAATCTCACCCAGAGAGAAAACCCACTGGGTGACCTTGGGCAAATCATACCCTCTCAGCCTTAGAACAAGGTAATGGCAAACCTGAAACCCAAGGATATGATCATCATGTGATCACATTTAATTTTATTATAGTTAATCAATGACACCTAGATAGTAAGTAAGAAAAGAGTTCTTCTTTATTTCATTTGTGCAAATGGGGAATGGCTATGCCCCTGCAACCAAGACAAGCCACTCCAAAGAAATGGCTGCATGCAGGCAGCTATATAACCCTGTTAAGCAAAAAAATGCTAGTTAATTGGCTAATTCAAATACATACATATAGGAACTATGTCATGATTACATTATTATGTCAGCATTCAAGCACTGCCCATGTCCATATAGGTGGTCCCAAATTATAATACCAGATCCCACCTTGAGGATGTGTAAGTTAATATTATTAGGAAGCTTAATGAAGCTGTAGGTAACTAGCTCTTGTGGTTGCCTCCTCCCATCAATCCAGTTTCAGCCGCCTTTCTCAAATACAATGTTGCAGAGCTGACCATGTCCAGACAGTCCCTTATACCTGCAAGTCTATTTTAAGACAAACTCCCTTTGTTCTTATTGTGGTCCCTTTTCAAGATGTAACTCTTTATGTCTGCATTCCAAGGAAAACGGCACATTTCCCAGGACAACAGTACACAACAGGCCATTCTGACTATCTATTGCTGCACATAGCATAAGTTTTTAAAAGAGTCCTTGACTGAATTACCCATCATGTTTTAACTACAACTTAACAGATTTCCCATCACAAAATTCATATTTTTATTTCATGTCATCAACTGGAAGTCACGGTTACCATGAAAGCACACAACAACCACCCAGGGATGCCAGGGATTGAACCTGGGGCCTTTTCTATGCGAAGCATGTACTCTCCGCTGAGCTACAGCCCCTTGGCTGGAGGGTTCTGCCTCACTTGCCTAGCGTAATGAACTAAAGCTACCCTGTAAGACTGTGCGATGAAACTTAAAAAAGCACCACGATGCTATTTGGATAGTAAATTTATACAACATCAATTTACTTACCACAGCTCGTATCTAATCTATTTGCAAATCCCAAAACCTTTTAATTATCTGTTGCTTTCTAAAACATTAATTTGGATCATAATCCTCCATCACCAACTGAACTGTGTTGTTGGGGTTTTTTTACTTGTCATCCATTGACAGCACAAATCAAAGATATAACTGTTCTGTGTTTTTGTAGCAAAAAGAGTGTGGAATTCTTTACACTTCAATAAAAAATTCTTATGTTCTGTGTCTCCTGTATTGTTTTTATTTTTAGAAGGGCATATAATGCCACAATAATGCTACTACTAAAAGCTGTGTTTTGTCTGTGTGCCAATTCAGTGACATTAATTGCCAAAATAAACACCTGACGATGAAAAATGTATGCACATCTCCACTCCAGATTCCTGCAATCCAAACTGCCACCAACTGTTATCATACAATATTACAGTGCAATCACAACTAAGGTTTACACACAGAAGCAATATCAAAATTGATACATATTTCTTTAGGTTCCGATGGCAGCTGGATCTTCCAGCTGGATAAATTCACCTCAACACTAGCACCACAGGCTAATCCACCAGACAGAGCGGGCCAAAGAAATCTTGGTGCCCGAGACAAAGCAGCGCCAGTTGCTTCTCACTGACGCAAGTCAAGGTACATACTGTCTAAGGCCAGTCAACTTATTTTGGCTCAGGAGGTAAAATCTTTCCCAAGCATCACTCCTTGTCTCTGGCAGTAAAAAAAGGATCCCAATTAAAGAAGCAGCAATTTACTGTCTGTTCATGATAACTGATATATCTGTTGTCTGAGGCAGCTATCTTGCTTTGCCTAATCATAGAGCCTGCCACTGGGTATTCCTCCTGATCCAGAGAAAGATGGCAAAGAAAGATGCCATTGGAAAAGAAATCTTAGATTTCATAGTGCATCATAAGCTGCTCATGATCAACAGAAGGATCTCCTTTGTCCCAATGAATAGAAATTCCTTCTCCAGATCAAAACAGAGAATTTTCTAACTTATTTTCAACAATCAACAGGACAGATAAACTATAGAAAAACAACAAGCCATTCCTATTTAACAGTTGTTATCTTCATGGTTAGCCTAAATGATAATGACCTCTGTAGCAAGAAATAAATGCCTACAATGGTTTAGACTGGCAAAACCTCTGATAAAGCAACAGAACAATGTCAGGTGCCCATGTTAATAGCACACTGCAACTGACATCACACAAGACTGGGCAAGACACCAATCAGAGTTCACAGAAACTTACAGTTTAAGGCAATCTAGAGATCCAGCATTCCCACACTTAAATGAAGGCCTAGCTGGACATTTCTTTTTGGCTTCTGTGAATACACTTACTTTGTTTCATTAGGGGAATCTTCAACAAGATTACTGGGCAAAAGAGAATGAAAACAAAGGGCCTTTCTGCACTACACAACTATTGCACTACGATTCCACTTTAACTGCCACCATTTTGTTCTATGGAATCATGGGATTTGCAGTTTAGGGAGGCATATTTAGAATCCTCAGCCAGAGAGCTCCCAGACCTCCCATGACTACAAACCTCAGGATTCCATAGGTGGCAGCCATGGTAGTTGAAGTTGAATTATACTGCAATAATTGTGTGATGTGGAAAGGTCCAAATACATCAGAATGGACTAGGTTTTCACATCCATGGCCCCTCTAATCCTATACATGGAGGGCAATGGAAACAGGGACAAAAAGGGAACTTATGGCCACCTCTACCTATCCCTAACTACAAGTGGACATTTAGAACAAACTGAACAAGTCAAACCACCTCTCCACAATACCTAGATATAAACTTCTTCTTCTTCCAAAACAGAATGTATTTATTCAAATGCAAGAATACAGCATTCTATGTTTTAAAAAGTATCATCATTTTTTTAAAAAAAATTAGTTATGATGTGACTTCAGAGTTTCTGAACTAATAGGAAGTTATCATATGCTGATTAACCTTGTATTGCTTGCTCGTGGGCTAAGTGTAGCTCTAGACCCCACTTTTGTGGTCCCTGGCACTTCCTTTAAAAAGAAATGTTGCAGAGTTGTTGTTTTTTCAATATTTGACCAAAACAAACTCCAGTCATGCAAAAATACATGCCTGCACAACAACAACACCCAGAAGGCTTGACAATACCTCCTTTTTCTACTGTATCCTACTCAAAATGGCATCCAGAAATGATTGACATCACTTCCAGTCACCATTTTGGCTGGTATACTGCCAACAGAGAAAGCACTGTTGGGTGGGGGTGGCTTCTAGTAGGAGTGGGGGTCAGAGGGGGAAATTGCCCTCAATCCATTTAGAATTATCCACCCCTATTCTACACAGACTGGCAGTAGTTTTCATAGTGTCAGAAAAAAGTCATTTCCCAGTTCTACCTAGAGAGACTGCAGTTTGAACCTGTGACCTTCTGCATGTATGAACCACCAACAACTTCATGGGACAAGACTCCACTGCTGTATTAGTATAGGTCCTATTACTGATGTGCTGGCCTACCACCCTATTTAAGGTTCTACAGATAGAAATAGATTGTTCCTTCACACCAGTCAGAAGGATGTCTCTATGGTCTGAGATGGGTCCACTCTCACATACTAGACCCCCCAAATGCAAAAGTAAAATATTGTTAAAGGCAATAGCTGTATGATTCTGCCCTCTTTTCTTAGCTTGCATGACTGCAGTGACAACAATCACACATTTACTGTATTTAATAGAGACAAGCACACATATGAGCGTGGAAACTGTAGACAAAATCCTACATGTGAGTATGAGAATCTAATCATGAATTATTGAAGGGGAAAAAATATGCAAAAGAGGACAATTCTTTTTCATCAGTCTACTGTTCATTCCACAATGATTCCTAAGGCTGAAAATGTCCTATACTGCATCTAATCCAAAAATTTAGAAGCCTTCTTTGAGCACAGTAAGGAAAAACTATACAGAAAGAACATATAACCACAATCTTTTGCATGGACAAACATCTGACCTAAGTTATGCTCACATGTAATCCTAAGAAGTGAAAACATTGTCTTAAGTATGCTTAATGCATAAATTAAACTCTGGCAAGGTTTGGCAGAAGAGCAGATATAACCTCTGCCTATAGTGAGTTTGCTAATCTGAACAGTATAACAAAAAACCAAATATAGTACAGTATCAATTCTGGTATCCCGGTCAGACAGGCATAGTACAACAGTTCAAGAAATAAATATTGAAAAAGTGTTAATATTTACTACCATTAAAGAGGTATCAATTGCTGTTTGATAATTTAAGCATACTAGAATAGTTTTTCATAATCACCATAGTATCAAACTTCAACCCAAACTAACCTCCTGTACTTTCACTGAAATGCTTGGAACATCATGAAGAAAGGCACAGAAGAAACCAAGGTGCATAAGTAAATATCTCATCACTGCTACAGGCTATCACCTTAAACCAAACAAAATCCTATCTTGTCAAAAGGAAAGTATGTGAAGACAGAACTCTGAAAACAATAGCTACTCTGGACTGCAACTCCCACGAATATCCCCAGGTCATTGACCGTGCTGGCTGAGATTCTGAGAGCTGAAGTCCAAAAAGTAACTTTTCTGAGTACTGGGAAAAGAGATAAATCAAGAACTGAAGCAGAGAGGGAGCTCACACTCAAAGCAAATTAGTTCTAAAGAGGAAATAAAAATTGATCTTAAAAACATTTAAAGGAACATTAAGAGATGAATTTTGCTAAGTTTGCATTGGCACATTCGGACAAATTTGTCATATATTACTTATTTGGAAAAGCTTCAAGAGCCCATTTCCTCTCTAGACCATTTATCCTGGCACTCTGTTGCTCTGCTATGTTTCAGGCCTTTTTTTCACACACAATCCAGCCAGAGAAGCTCACTGTCTTTACCACAGAATATAGCAGTGAAGGCAAGCAGGCTAATGTTAATTGCTGCTGATATATTTCATGCTGTAGCGTTGTCTTACAACAGAAATGTGATATTCTGGATAATGAGTAAATTCCTGAGCTGAATTTCATGTGATACTTTTAGGACACTTAAAATATACAACAACAGTAAATATTTCATTCCACAAGAAATACAATTTAAGTTTAGAAGCATAAGCAGTGCATCCAGTCCCATTCTGAACAGGGAGATCCACAGGGTTTGCTTCACATAACAAACAGAAGGTGAGGTGCAGGAAAGCAAAGCTACTAAACTAACAAGAAATTAAAGCTATGATCTGAAAATGCTAATGTGATTTACTTCTGGCTAGGCACATGTAGCACTGCACTGCAATCATTTTAAGGAGGAGGGAAATCATCATTCTGTATGAAAAGGACAACCATTCCTCCTAGCAGAAAAAAAAAATGGTACAGAATATTTCCATTTGGCTTCCTGTCCAAAAAAAAAAAAGAAAGAAAAGAATTTGCACAAGCAACCAAGTGTTGTCACACAGTAAATTCTGGAGGCAGCAAATCATATTGCCACCTACAGGTATACTCAGTCCTTCCCCCTTTTCCTTTTCATTGACTGCCCAAAGTTCTTTTTAAAAACGGAACACTACCAGAAGTATTCTTCTCAAGATCAGAACTACAATGTACTCTGTTCATACACTACATGCTCTCTAACAATTGCTATTTAGGCAAAACAAAGGAGAAATTATTATTTCCCTTAAATACCAATGACACAGACTTTATCTGCATACACATAAGCACATGCATCACTGCTTACTACTTGATGAGTCACAGGTTAATTTATGAAAAGGCATTGCACTTTAAATGATGTTAGCCAATACGAATGCTCTTTCTGTAGCATTTGGTCCATGATGCCTGCTTGCTGTGATCACTTGATGTTGTAGTCATTGAAAGATGAACAAGCATATATGCAGTGTCACCCAGCCTGTGGAGTAAAGACTGAACAGTAGACAAAGCTGAATTCACAGCAATATATTTACCTCTACTTTAATATTCAAAAATAAGCCCCACTATGTTCAATGGAACTTTCTCTTAAGTAACACATTCAGGACTGCAGCACTGAACAGCACTAACACATGGTAGAGCTTCTTTCCGATTGTGCCCAGCCAGAACTGCACTGTGACAACAGAATCCCTAGTCAAGTAGGCCCAAATGGTGCTTCCCTTGTCAACAAGACTATCATTTCCACTTTTGAAACACATCAACAGTCATGTTAATTTGTTTGCACAAAAGAAAATGTATCATTCCATGTCCTCATAAAGCATCCTGAAAAGATTCACAATGAGTCCAGAGTTCAGCAGAATAACCATAAAACCACTTACCTGATACAATCGGTGCTAGCCTGAATATGTCAGATAATCTACTGTTAACTGGTTCATAAGGTGACTCTTCAAGCAAGTCATTTCCTAAAGAAAATAGAAAGTGTAATTTTTCTGTCATGCTTCATTACCTCCTAAAACTTTAATACAGCTAGAAGCTCCAATTCATTACCCTCAACAAACGTGCTCATTCAACCAACAACTTCTTCTTCCCCCAACTTAGATACAATCTCCCCCAAAGCCCCTTGACTCTTTTGCTTCTGGTTGGGATTCCACCATAGTTTCAGCAAATTCATTTCCTAACCTCTCCCTCTCCCAAAGTTGAGATTATGGTGAGAGGCCAGCAAACTTCAGATGCTCATGTTTGCAAACATGCCTATCATGACTGGTCACCTCAGCATCACTGCTCCACAATAAGAATGAAGAGCATCAGTTATCCCAAAGCAAATGGTTTTAAAATTAGATTTCTCTTTGTAGTATCCAAAAGAGATATCTTTGTAGAGTACTTGGGATGTAACTCATTCTTCTCCTCCAACATGAAATGAAGCTGTAATCTTGACTTTAAGAGACATGTGGGGAGGTCTGGCAAGGAAAGACTATAAAAAAATACTTTTAAAAAACTATTAATTCAGCACCTGTGACTGATGAAAACTAAATTTAACACTGCACACTAACACACATGTATGAGGAAGTAAGTCCTACTAAATTGTAGAAAGTAAAGTACACTATATTAAAAGTAGAGAAATGTAATATGTAACAGTGATTACCCAATAATAAGTATAATTTAGTGTGAAAGCTACAACCAGTAAATCCAAAGTCATTAAACTATTCAGTGTTGTCATTGACTAAAGTATTGATTTCAATTAAACACCACAGGTGTGGAAGCCTCAGAGTAGATATTATCGTAAGACATATCAAGATCACAAGGACAACAGAACTGGGCCTTGAATTCCCAATCAAGCAAGAATCAAATTCCACTACTATTTTAAATTGTCCTGTTGCATCAAGGATCAATGGACATTTTGTCAAATTCACTGCTCGTATTGAGCCACAAAGATGCCTTTCTCATCTGGTCCATTAATGTTGCAGGAAGCAGAAAGGCTATTTCCCTAAAGTATCTGAGGGGATATACGCACAAACACAACACACATACATAAGTGGCAAGGACACACTGCTCATAACCACAGGTCTTCTATAACTTTCCAAGGCAGTCAGGAAATTAATACCTCCAGTCTGACACAGTGGGTAAGGAGTGACCCCTTGTGATCTGGTGGAGTTAAATCTCATTAACAAGTGTTTCTAAGGAAGGGTAGGGAATGGAAGAATCTAACCAATTTGTCTTGCACTGGCTAATGCTCAAATCTTTTGACTTCAGTTTACAAAGGTCAGCTGAGTCCCCCTGGAGGAAATCTTTTATTCTGCATTTCCCAACAACAGGCAACTGCAGCAGCAGCAGCAATAGCAACAGCTGCTCTGTCTGGGTGGCAGAAAAGGTCCTTCCTTTGCAACTGCAGAACACAATGGGAATTAAGAGATTAGATCATAGTGAATCTGAGGGGCAGGAGAAATCCCATGCTTATGTTTACAGGGAGGGGCAGTGAAACTCTTCTATCCCCCCCCCAAAGGGGGCACCCTTACCCTGTAAGCTTTGGTACATGCTCCAGTAAATACGCAGGCAATTCTTCTCCTTCTTCATGCCTCTCTTGCAGCGGCAATTGTAAAGAGATTTCTGCTTCAGAGCCTCCATGGCGCTCTTGCACTCGTCCTTCGCCTCCAGGCCTGTCGCCCGACTGAAGTTGCTCTCTTTGCCGGCCACGCACTGCCTCAGTGTCCTGAATTTAGCACTGCAGCTCTGCTCCCTGAGACACTGGTCGCTGGCTTTCACACAGTCGAGGCGGTCCCCTCCACCAAGCAGACCACTCACTTCCCCGGACAGAAGGACCTCTACATTCAAAGAGAGCCCCCCCCCAAAATAAAACCATTAATTCTCTCTGATGCAGCAGAGACAGGTGATGCCAATGCCTAGCCCGACTGTGGAAACATGAACTGTTGCACAAGGTGTCTGTCTCCATAATAGACCCCCCCCCAAAAAATGAGCTTCACAAAGGAAAGGCCATCTCTCCTAGCCTCTCCCTTAAAAATTATGGCCAACGATTACTAATAAAGCCTGTGGTATTCTCCTACCCCGTTTATCCCACACCACCCACCTGCACAGCTGAGTTCCTCCAGCCACACTGTTTCGGATAATTCGGTACCTGTCTCCCCTACACACACAATTCTTTTCATTAGGAATTCCCACCAAATGCACTTTTTCAGGAAAAAAAAAATTGCGTTGAAGACTAAGTCCCCGGCAACTGGAAAAATACCACAGGGCTTAACTTGTGTGAAAGATTTATTCCCCTTTGCCCTGATGCTACGCGCTTCCCCTTCCCTGTACTCTGGAGCACAGCAACAATGAGTTAAAGGCTGGCTCTCCAATTTTCACAAAGGTTTTGCTGTGGTTTTCACTCCAGACAGATGAGAAAGAGGGAGATCTTCCTAGCAATTGACATGAACGCTTAGCGCTTTAGTTCCTTTTGAAAGGACTCTGCTGGTGACATTTTTCTACCTGGAATGGTAAAAAAGTGATGGCCTTTGTTTCCTTGGTTTTGTTCTATTCCTACCTCCCCCAAAAAGTCACTGCAGTTGCCAAAGGTTATTATAGACACCTCTGCTTCTTTATTTCTTTATTTACATATACAGAGGCTCACAGGTACACACACTCCATCTCCCTTGCCAAAGAAGTCCAGATTTAAAGTACAAATCATCTTCCAGATTTATGATTTAGAAGAGGGGAGAAAACCCCATCCTTCTTCTGTTCAAAGATCTCACTTCCTCGTTAAGTTACTAAAGAGATTATTGGAAAGTTTCCTTTCCAACTTGCTAAAGCCCAGCGTAACTAAGGAAGGCAAATCTGGTCTCCTCGTCGAAGAACACAAACCTACGCGTGTCTACTCAGAAGTAGGTCCCGCTGACCTCAATGGGACTTACTCCCAGGTAAAGTTTCCCCGGGATCTGGAGCCCAGTTCTCCTAAGAGCTTCGAGCGAACCAGCACCACGGTCTGCATCCGAAGGGCAGGAGGCAACGTGGCGATTCCGAAAAACTAGAGAAAACTTGCCGTTTTTCTCCCTGAAAGGGGAGACTGGCCAACGGGCACGTCTCGGATCTCATCACTAAGCCCCACGCGTGGGTTTCCTTCAGGGAGAAGCCACGACGCGCCAGACACTTACCCATTAAGGGCAAAAGGAAGTATAAGGTAGCCCAAGACATCTTGCTCTTTCGCCGGTGCCTTTTCCCTCCCCGGAACGCGCTGCTTCTGGTGCCACTCCAGGCGAGGATCACCAGCGCCTCGATATTCCAAACCAGGCGGGTCCCAGAGCCCCCAAGTTCAGATCCATTGAATTTCCAAGGGGAGGAGGGGGGGGAAATCCACCGTATCCCGCTTCTGTCTTCCGTTCGCCGGGAGAAAGGGCGACAGCAGCTGTTCTGCAAGAGGGGGGAAAGGCGGGAGGAGGCGGAGGAAAGGGCGAAGATTTCTCACTTATTCGCACTTACAGAGATCTTCCCACCAGCATCCTGGAAACCAGAAGTGCCGAGATTTCCCAGGCGAGCGAGAGCCTCACCCGGGGCGGGCGCAGCGCGGAGAAGGCGCTTCCCCTTGCCTCCCACTCCGGGGGCGGGAGAGCCCCCTTTTTCTCCCCTTCCCGGGAGAGACTCCGGGAAAGAAGCGGGGGCGAGCGCGGGGGAAGAAGCGCGCAGCGACCCCGGCGACGCTCGTCCCCGCGCCCGACCGCTCTCCGCCCAGCCCGCCTCCGCCCGCCTTCACCGAGTCATCCTGGGGCCTGCCTGCCTGCCTGCCTGCCTGCCACTCCGGGGGGTGGGCTCCGAGCCCGAGCGCGCCCCTCGGCTGACGGCGCGGACCGCCTCCCCGCCCTCGAAGAGCCCGCGGGCGATCGGGATGCGTTTCTCCTTCGCTTCGGCCGGCCCCATTCATCGGAGGGGGCGGGCGGAGGAGGAGGAGTTGGAGGAGAGGCACGAAGCGAGAGCGGACCCGGTTCGACCTCCCAGATGCCGCGGCCATTTCCGCACTACACTCTTGTAGCGCGATTATTCCACTTTCAACATCCTATGGAATCCTGGGGTTTGCAGTTTCGGGAGGGGCCCTTCCCGAAACTGCAAACCCCAGGATTCCATAGGGTGTTGAAAGTGGAATAATCGCGCTACAAGAGTGTAGTGCGGAAATGCCTTCTCGCTTCCTTGCCAGCCCCCGCCGTTGCCCCCGCTGTCGGGGAAGGAGGCGGACGCTGGCGAGGGATCCTGGACGGGAGCGAGGGATCCTGACAAAGGGGAAGCTCCCCAGCAGGTGCAGCGGCTTGGCCGACGCCTGGCTCCGGAGTGAGCGGCTCGCCTTGCCGGGCGAGAATGCCCGCTTACCTGGGAGTGACTCCCATTGGGCTCAGTGGGGCTTCTCATCTATCCTTAGGTAGGATGGCAACAGATAGGAAAGCAACGAGATCATAAACATCTCATCCCTCCTTCCACCTCCCCCAAGTTTTTCCTCACCTTCATCTGAATTCCGTCATCTCAATTTAAGGCCACTTCCGCACTAGCCTGTTCTAGCGCGATGATTCCACTTTCAACCTCCTCTGGAATCCTGGGGTTTGCCATTTCGAACCCCAGGATTCCAGAGGAGGTTGAAAGTGGAATCATCGCGCTATAACAGGCTAGTGCGGAAGTGGCCCAAGAGGGTGGGGGCGCTCAAACCCTAAGGATCCCAGGGATCGTACTAACCGAAGGAGCACCGTTCTTGCACGACTGTGGTTCGGAAAGGCATCTTTCCAATCAAAACCCAGTTTTATGGACAAGCCACCAGCATCCTGGAAAACTGGATGACAGTTTTGGGAAGTTGACTTCTCCTGACTGCCTTGCTTTGGCCTCCCCGCCCCAGACCTCGTTTTCTGTGTCCTTCCCAGCAGCGCAAACTTTGGCGTAAACGAGCGAGCGGACCTCTCTCAAGCTTGCCTGGGAAAGAAACTTTGTGCAGCCCCGTCCGCACTAGCCTGTTATAGCGCGATGATTCCACTTTCAACCTCCTCTGGAATCCTGGGGTTTGCAGTTTCGGGAGGGGCCGGACAGGATTCCAGAGGAGGTTGAAAGTGGAATCATCGCGCTATAACAGGCTAGTGCGGAAAGAGGGCGCACGGAGGCCAACCGAAAAAGGGAAGAGGGGCGGCTGCGGCTTGGCGCTGGGCCGCGCGCGGAGACGAGCGATCGGGGTCGGCGCTTCCCACCTCGGCTTCTTGATCCTTAACCGATACGAAGCCGCCAAGGAGAGGGCGGATTTCTTTTACAGCCCGAGGCTACGAGGGGGAACCAAAGTCGCCACGGGAAGAAATGCTCCGGTGAATGTTTCGCAACATTGAGTCCTTTTCAAGGATAAAACTCCCACCAGCTCCGCTTTAGTGCGCCTCCTGCTACCAAATATTTGGTTTCTGCCGTGCACGCAGCAAAGCAAACCGTTAGACGGAGAAGCGGGAAAAGGCTCGTTGTCTTCTTACGGGTTTTGTCACATAAAGGCAGGGTGTTTATTTTCTCACCCACTTAGAGCCGACGCCGTTACTATCATCTCCTTGGAAAAGTGACAGTACCAGCGCTCGGAGAAAACAAATGTCTTTTATTAAGGCGCAGAGCAAAGTCAGCGTGGCGCTGTTATTCACCGTTGCAATCAGGACTCCGGGAGACCAGTTCCCGCACTACACTCTTATAGCGCGATGATTCTACTTTCAACATCCTATGGAATCCTGGGGTTTGCAGTTTCGGGAGGGACCTCCCGAAACTGCAAACCCCAGGATTCCATAGGATGTTGAAAGTGGAATCATCGCGCTATAAGAGTGTAGTGCGGAAATGGGCCAGCGTGCGAATCCTTCCTTGCTGGGTGAGGGAGACTGCCTGGGTGACCCTGGACAAGGGGCTTTCTCTGAGCCTCAGAAGGAGGAAAGAACAAACCCTCTGGAGGAATCTGATCAAGATTAGCATCCCCCTAAATTGGAAACGAAGACAGGGAACAAAAAGGAGGCAAACTTCTATTGCTGCCATACATTTCCTTTAAAGGAAAGTTTAGTGACTCCAGAAGAAGGATAGACAATTTGGATAGGCTCAGAGGCCAAATTTCTGCCCCTGGCATCCTCCAGGGGCCTTAAAAACTGCAGAAAATGACCTGGGCAAGCATGATCTGAAAGCCCACTTCTGATTGTGTTAGTTTGGGGGAGGGGGTACACAGTGCAGGAGCCTTCTGCAACTCAGGCTACTTCCACACTACACTGTTATAGTGTTATTATTCCACTTTCAGCATCCTGTGGCATTCTGGTGTTTGTAGTTTACTGAAGCCAAAGAGCTCTCTGGCTGAGAATTCTAAACGCCCCTCTCTAAACTTTAAGCACCAGGATTCCACAGGATATTAAAACTGGAATAATAGCGCTATAACAGTGTAGTGTGGAAATGGCCCCAGTGAAAAGGTGGCTCCTCAATTCCTGGAGGTAATGCACTAGACTGGTTGAAGGCCATAGAAACAAGGCCATGCTTTGCCCCCTCCTCTCTTGGGGGAGTTGATTTGTTTAGGTACCATTTTAGTCTCAACAAGGCTGCAGTTCTTAAACACAGTAAGCATGGAATCTGAATATAGATCCTTCTGAATAAACAAAAAGTTGAAATAATTATTTGTTTGACCTACACACGCACGAATCCACAGTGGCTAATGTCAAAAAAAAGTAACTTATCCCACCTTCATTTTGACTCTAGACATTTCCAGTGAAGAAAGATCTAGCTGCAAAATTTGTCTGTTGTGTACTTATATACAGAAATTGGTAAAATGCTCAGAATTTTCTGTGAATGACAGATTTCTTGGAAATTTTATGAGGCGTAAAGATGTGTGTACAGGCACGCAGTTATGATATGTATTCAGATATGCAGTCACTTGAGCCAAATACTAGTTTGGCATATCAATTTACATTTGGCTCCTGAATAAACAAAGCGAACATATGTCACAACGTCATGACAGATGGTTCAAGCAGAGAGCTGTTAGTTGTTTTCACACAGTTGCTACTTATATAGAGATCCTCAAAAACTCTAAAGAAGAAAAAATGCAAATTATCCTAAATTCCAAAATTATTCCCTCTGTACTGTTGGATCAAAACTGAAAAGTCAACTGCTCAGTATTTACAGAGGTTCTGACATTTGCAATGGAGCAGAAGTCAAATTTTCCTCAGCTGATCTGGACAATAGAGGTACAAAACATTTTCTATTTACAATTAAAGTCCTAAAGAATATATTTCACTTAACGAATGGTGTTGGTTTAATGAATATGCTGAAGAATCCTAATTGCACAAGCATGGGTACATTCACTTAGAAGGTAGTCTTACTGTGTTCAGTGAGGCTCTTTTTCCAGTAAGTATGTAGGAAATTGCAGCCGAACAATACAGTCCTTTGTATTCTTATTCCCTTTATTCAATGGAGTTTATTCCCAGGACACTGAACATAAGACTGCAGCATCCATTGAAACATAAATTAATATGTCCCAGGATTTATTCTGTGGAGAATTTTTTTTGTAGTGAAAACATTTTTATGTGAAAAAAATGTGTTTTTTTCTGCAGAATGCTTTCTATGCAAGATTTTGACACATCAAACAGCAGGAGAAAATTGCATAAAATTGTCACTGGTCTATTATTCTTCCCAGTGGGGTTTCCTGTCAGAAAAACCCTTTTCCAACCTAGGAATGACTATTACAATTTTTTTCCACCACTAATCTGGCATCCATTTGCAACATCAATTGGCCCAGATTGTAAACTTTCATTTTTGTCTTTCCTTTTTCTAATCCTTACTTGTTATTGCCTGCTTCAAGTAGTTTCCCACTTATGGCGACCCTAAAGCAGGCCAGCTGTGCGGTTTTCTTGCCCAGATTTGTTCACAGTGGAGTTGACCTTGCCTTCTTCTGAAGCTGAGAGAATGTGACTTGCCCAGGGTTTGTGGGCTTCCATGACTGAGCAGATATTCCAGCCTATCTCCCAGAGTCTTGAGTCTCCTAACACTCAGACCACTACACCATGCTGGCTCCCATAGGCCTTGGAGGAACTGAAAGGCATGCCAAAATGTGCAGTCACTGTTCTGTCCAATTGTTTTTGTGAGAAACAAGTTGCATTTCTTTAGATTTATGATTGCAGCTTTAACCTATCATCTCTTAATTTCTTGGGTCAATATTGCAGCTTTTAAAGAAAGCCTTTTGGAGGTGGGAGGGATTTAGCTCAGGTTTGTTTTGCAGAGCTCCTTGCAGCTTGCAGCGATGTTGCAGGAAGCAATGGAGCCATTGGAATGAGTGGGGAAGGGAGAATGCAACAAAACAAGGCAAAAGCTGCTAGTGCAACAGCAAAGTTATTAGTATGCAATAAGCATGGGGCAAGTGCAAGGTGAGGTAAAGGAATTAAGGAATTAAGCTGTGTCAGCAGTGCCAGATGAAAGAGAAGGCATGAAGTTAGGCCAGGAAAGGGAGAGGAGGGTAAGAATTGCAGGAGTGGGCTACAAGAAGCAAGAAAGGGAGGCACTGCAAATATGTGAGATGAGAAGGAGGGATGGAAGAAGAGATGCGTAGTGGCAGAGTAGAAGGAGCAAGAGAACCAGACAGAAAGGAGGTGGGCTGCTGGATCTGCTGTTATGGAGGTGGGCAATCCACCCTTGATTTTGCTGCTGCTTCTCTTGCACTATCTCTGGGTTGGATGCATCTTCTCTCAAAGTAGCAGTTCCAGCACATATGCAGAGAGAGTGATGGGTAAAATCCAAGGTGGATTTGCCTCCTCACAGGAACAGACCCAGCAGCTGACCATAGCATGAGGTGATGCAAAGTGCAAGGGAGGGAGGTTTGGTGGCACAGGATGAGATAAGGAAGGAAAAGAGGGGAGTGCAACAGCAAAGCACAAGGAGAAGAGTAGAGTGCAAGGGAGCAGCATGAAGTGGAAAAGAGGTGATTTGACATAGTGACAAAATGAAGGAGGCAGCAGAAGTAGGAGAAGGTGTTTAGAAGGCAGTGGTACAGTTAATTGTTTCTAGTGCTCTGCTATCTGAAGCAGCCAATTCCTGAGTGCAGCCCAGGAGAGGTGGAAGAAAAATCGGAAAGGTGGAGGACAGGGCTGCCACATTGGATTAGCATTTTTTTTTCTTTTTTCTTTTTTTACACAAAGGAATACTTCTCAAAGGTTTCATGATGAGGATAGCTGTGTCACTCTTTTAGCAAAACAACAGAGTCTAGTGGTACCTAAAAGTCTGAGCAGTTTTTATTTTGGTAAAGCATTTATGGACTGCAGCCCAATTCATCAGATGCGTGGACTGCTGCCCCAGTTGGCAGAGTATTATACCCATGGCTGGATTGATTGGGAGATATTTTAGTGAGATGAGAGGAAACATACATGTAAAAAGTGCAGTCATTTATCATGATTTTAACTGGTCGCTAACAAACTATAGTTTGTTAACATAACATAACATAAATGAGCTGATTAGCACATGTGTTAGGATAAGAAGTTGAATAGGGCAAAGAAAGGTAAACTAGATTATTTTCTAGCTGTACTAAAATATTTAATCTTGCCTTGCTTTTCTCCCTACAATCTTGCTTTTTGCCTTTACATTTTCTCTTCATTTTCCTCTGCGAATCAGATAGCAAATATCTGTGATATTTGCATAGATCTGTAGGTCGTTGCCATCCATTTAAGAAAAGATAATTGTCTGACAAGAATATCACTGAATGTAGATATGCAAGACAAAATGTTGCTGTTTGTACTGTACCAGGAATGCGGACAGGAAGTTTACATGGTTCCCCTCTTCTCACAGCAAAGAGGTAGTGACTAAGGTCACATGACCATGAAGGAATTAGAATTTGGGGTCTCCTTATTCAAAGTGCAGCACTTTAAACACTACTCTATACTAGATCTCTCAGATCAGTGGTTACTATAAAAATGGCACCAAAGCTGAATGCATGTCTGAATAATATGCAAATTAGATGACCAGATTTGAGGGATTAGCATATTGCAGCCCTACACTATGCATAAAATTATTAAGACCACTTTCACTTAGAAATGTACCACTGGACAACTGCTTTGGACTACAACCTAAGGGCTATGATATAGTTGTCCTGCATTGATCCATCTCTCTGCAAGTTGCTGAATAAAGGGTACAGAACCCTTAGTACCAAATATATTAGAGGTCCAAGTACAGTTTCCCACATTCCTGGATTCTGTTTGTGCCAGGTCTCAATTAGGAACATCCTATGAACTCTTGTTTTGACTACTATATTAGTCCCAGAAAAGTCCAAGGCCATTGCAAAGATGTAGGCCATGGAGAGTGATAGATTCCAGAGTTCCCTTGGGCTTTGCAGGCTGGGAAGTTTTGGGGATTACCAATTGCAGCACAGAGTTTTGCTGTACACAGAAAGGCCATAGCTTAGCTTGCTTTGCGTACAGAAACAAAATTGCTAGCCATAGTCTAATCGAGCCAAACAAATAACTAAAATTATTTAATGGAGTAATATGGAGTCATAGATTTTGGAAAAAATGTGACAATGCTTAGCACTGAAAAGTCAAGAATGTCTCAGAGCGGGCAGTAGCAATAGGGTTAGGCAGACTGAGTGTCCTCTCTTGTCTACTTCTCTTGACCCCTCTAGGGTGCAAACTGATACTCTTAAGGATGTTTTTCTACCTCTTTCCTTAACTCCAGTCTTCTGTCAGCTTTTCCCTAGAAGGAAGCTAACTAACCTTGAATAACATACTTTTCTTAGAATGGAATTCCTATAATAACACTTTTACTTTGTTTCTCCAAACCGTTGATGTCTTTGTTCCTTAATCTGGATCTCCAAAAACTGTGTGAACTATCAGTACAGTTGTAGGGTCATAGAATTATACAGTTGGAAAGGGCCTCATGGCCCTCAAGTCCAAATCCAGCTAGAGATCAGTGCATGATCTCTAGCTTAGACCATCCCCAGCAAGTAGCTGTCCAACCTCTTATTGAAGACATCCAGGGAGGAAGACTCCATCACTTTTCTAGTCAATTGGTTTCTTTGCCAAACCTCTCTTATTATCAAGAAGTTCCTTCTAGTTTTCAGTCAAAATCTATTCTGCAACTTCAAACCATTAGACCTGGTCCTACCCTCTAGGGAGGGGCTTTGCAAATGGTGTGCTGCAACACATTAGTGTGTCGCCTGAAGTGTGTAGGTGTGTCACCTACAATCTTGGAAATGTATATTATTTATAAATCAATATTTTTAAAAAGATATGAAAGGTTTCATGAGATATGTTGTGTCCTCATACATTTTGTTATTATAATTTATGTATGTGTTTGTATCTCTTATAAGGGATTAGTTTAACTTCTGGTTTGCTAGTAAAACTGAAATTACTGTGTCACAAATGATGCATGTCTAAAAGGTGTGTCATCAACATGAAAAGTTTGGAAAGCTCTGCTCTATGGTAGTAGACAACAGGCCTGCTCCCTCCTCTCTGTCACAGCCCTTGATATCTCTAAATCATGTCACCCCTAAGGTTTTCTCTTCACTGAGCAGAACATGCCCAACTCCTTCAACCTTTCCTCATAAGTTTTGTTCTCCATACCTCTTGTCATTCTCATTGGCCTCCTCTGAACCTGCTCAAACTTGTCTGTATTCTTAAAATGAGGCACACAGAACCAAACACAGGCCTCACCTGTGCAGAACATAGGGGAACTATTACTTCCCTCAACTTGGAAACTGTGATTGTGATGCAGGCTAAAATAGCATTCACTTTTTTTTCTGCAGTATCACACTGCTGGCTCATGTTCTATTTATGATTAACAATAATCGCAAGTTCTTTTTCACATGTAGCACTGCTGAGCCAAGTATCCCCACACCTATATGTGTGCATTTTGTTTTTGTGGCCTAAATGTATTTGCATTTCTCTCTATTGGATTTCTTTTTACAGTAGCTCCTCCACATTTGTGAAGGTTCAGGGTACAGAACCCTTGAAAAACCATAAATAACTTCCCCCTTGCAATTAACCCCCATTCCCCTCTGGAGCTTCCCTCCTCCCATTCCTTTGCCTCTGGCCCTAGTATCAGTGGGGAGGAGAAAAAAGACAACCTAAAAGGCCTCAGACAGAAAGCAAAGGAGTTTTGGACTTCTAATTACTTCCAGTGGCCATCTTGAAAAGAGAGGGGGTAGGAACAAAGAGAGTACCTGACCAGCCAGCAGCCTGTACAGAGCAGAATGTGCAACCACATGGCAGAGGCCACACTTTCAACAGTGGGGAGGTTTGCTTACCCAAAAGGAACAAAGGTGCATTTTAAACATAAGCCTCACAAGCCTGAGATAAGGAATGGGAGGAGGAAAATGCAGGGGGAGGAGGCAAGCACATGCCTTGCGAATAATCAAATTTGCAAAGGTCAAACCGCTAATTTGGAGGGAGGACTGTATTAATTTCTCCCCAATTTTCTAGTTTATTTAGGCCCTTGAAGTGCAGCCATTGACTCTTTGAGCATGATTTTCTAACAAATTATGGATCCATCTGACAGCGTCCTTACAAGATTGGCATATTGGGGAAAATAAGAGCAGGTGGTCATGCATCGTTATTTGGGTATATTACTTGATGTTTCTGGCTCATGGCAACCACATGTCGGGGCTACAAAACTCAAGTCTAAGCAGCTCACACATGTGATTCTTAAGTGTTGGTATACCACAAGAGGCAGACAAAATTGTCACCGATTTTGCATTTAATTAAGCAGAAACTCCAGGTGCAGGTGTTGTACAGACCTGAGATTTGGAGCTTTCAAGTTGCTGCAGACGTGGATAACATTCAAAATAGAATTTCAAGAACTGTCTTGGGAGCTCTAAGATTCACCCTATTACATGTCTTCTTCATAAATTTGGCTTTTCAGAAGCTTGCTTTTCCAAAAAAAAATATTTTACCAGCGAAGAAAAAAATATTAAATTACAAGAATGTTCTTACAAGAAGACTTTACATCTCTTGCTTCAGTTAAAATCTCCCCATGGTATAATTTAATTAAATATCTTCCAGGCCCAGAGGACTACCTGTTTAAAATTGGCAAGTTTCATTTAAGAAGGGACATGAACTTGTTAAAAATATGTTTTCCTGAAATCCAAAGTCCATGTTTGACTATACTCTTCTTTGCCTTGCCCCATAATGGTGAATTTTAGCATTACATGGTCAATCCACTGAGCTCAACTTGTTTGTTTCCCAAACCTCTTGGGCTGGTGTAAAGACATTTGAAGCTTTGTTTATTCTTACCTATTACATTAGTGCTAGATTTTCTCTGCATCCCATTTGTTTCCTTACCTTCTCCTGTAGAATTCACATCCTTGTTTTTAGAGCTTTCCTTTGGGCTGATGTTTGAGCTATTATCTCCAATCCTTCAAGTATTTCATTTAAAGGCCTCTTGATCAGAGTTGTCATGCTACGTATATATTCTTCCCAGACTTTATGAAGTGCAGCCTATCTGTAGCCAGTACTCCTTTGTCTAAGAAGTTTAGACTGTGGTCCCAGAAGCCAAACCTTTCCCAGCTACTCAGCCATTTATCCACTTTTAATATCTTGCTGTCCTTTAGCCTTCACTGGCAGAATTTACAAGAATACTAACAGTGTCTCAGACCCCTTTAGCTCAAAGGTGTTCTTGGCAATGCCATTGATACCCACATGAATAAGCAGAAAGGGATACTGATCTGGGTTCTTGATGAGTTTTGGCAAGTTGTCACTGACATCCTGAATGTGTGTGCCAGGAAGACAGCACACTTCCTGTTCCATCTTGTCAAGCTAGCACACAGGTATCTCTGCACCCCTGATCAATGAGTCCCTAACCACTAGCATCTTTCTCTTCTTGTTGTGGTTGCCTATTACCTTGAATCTTTCTCTGGCATGCAGTATCCCTTGTTGCTCATTTCCTATTCAAGCATCTTCACTGCTGCTATCCTACTGAAGATACTGAAAGTGAATGCTTAGTTGGAGAGGTTCTGAATCCATTCTGTATGATTCGCTCCTGACAGTGACTTTCCTCTAGGGTGTTTCCTCTCTGTTATAAGCGTCTTCATTTTCCTTGAGGGTTTCTTCCTGTAGGTTTTGTATGATCAGTTCTCCCTGTGTTCTATACAGGGAGTCCTCCTTTTCTTTAATGCACTGAAGAGACTCAACACATAGCTGTAGTACACTGACTTTCTCTTCCAAGACAGCTTCCAATTTGCAATCGCTGCTGGTGCAGTTGGTGATGTTTTCTGGCAAGAAAACAAACATTGCACATATATTTCAGCAGACAACTATGGATCCTTCTGCCTCCATTTCTCCCGTTATTTCTTTCCCTTTCCTCCCTTCTCTACAGAGTTATTATTCCAAATGGTGGGTGACTCAGAGGTTGAACCATGGTGCCAGCACCTCTGTGGAATGGTGGGGAATTATTAGCTCAAAGGAGAGGTCTGCGAGAGAGGGGTAACCTTACAGGATCCTTCCATTTATGTATACCAGTCCTAATGAAGGTACACAAGTTGGAGATTAAAAGAATGTTTTATTGGGGGGAAATCACAAACTCACAAAAAATTCAAGCAGTCTCACAATCATACAAGGCAAACGAAAGGAAACAAGGAAAATTGGATAGCCAGGAGTTGGGATGAAGTGGGTGATAAGAGAAGAGATGAAGTAATGTGGCTCAGACTAAGGGTTCATGGGTAGCACAAGAATAGGAATCTGAACAGCAGAGTGATAGCCTATGTACTAAGAGTTGTCAGACTCAGAGCTGGGTTTAAATACCCTGTTTCTGCCTGAGAGGGAAGGTATTAATGGTTGTCTGGCAGAGCAAACAATGGGGTCCAGAACAGGCTAATGGCCTTAGCATCAGGTGACAAAACACTCTATGATTTCGCATGCTTTTCTTTTTGCGCGAGCGCCCCTTGAGCATCACGTGAGTGGGATCGTCGCTCCGTATGACGCACTCCCACTCACGCAACGTTCACGAGGCTAAAGTGGGGCGTGCATGCATTTTTTTATTTTTGGCTTTAAGCCGAAAATATTGCACACTCGCACAATGCTCGCGGCGCCCTCGTGCACTTACCTGTGTGCGGTGCTTCGGTGAGCAGGGGCGGTTGCGCTTCCTTCCCCCCGCGCAGCCTACAGCTCCCAGACTGCGCTGCGGAAGGAAGGGGCGGGGCGCGAGTGCCACAGTCGCGCTACAAGGAAGGCTATGCGGGAGGCAAAAAGGGCTGTCGTGAGCAGCTCGTGTGAGTGGCTGCTCGCGCGAGCACCGCTCCCCACTGCCATGACGAGGTAAGGTGCGAAAAGGGCCACTGATGGGAATCACAATAGCTTTTTAATGGCTGGGCAGGAGAGGAGAATTTCGGTTGGAAGAGGAAACAGACTGATGACAATCAGTTGCTCTATTAATACAGTTCTAGGTACTGTCAAAAAGGTACTGTTGTCTTTGAAGGTTGAAGGGATTATCCCAAGCTCATTAAGCAGCGGAGCTTCCTGACTGATTCCTTGAACCTGGCCGTGGCTTGAGGTCCCATTTGACCTACTTTTGCACATGTTCAGTCAGTCCTCTCTGCTAGCATGGCTTTTCAGTTATAACAATATATGATTTATATTTCATGCCAATTGAAAGATATTCATCAATTATATCATATCATGGAGTGAGGGTGTACGGCAGGGTTGAAACTTTCTTCCAAGAGAGCTCTGTTGTTCCAGTGAAGTTTAGCAGCATTGACCCAATTGCTCCAGGGCTGCCTCAGCATCACCTCCAGGCTAGGCAAGGACCTGCGCTCCCCGACATTGCCACACTGGTGGCAGGTGGCATACTGGCAGAGATCATAGACTTTCAGCCCTGATGGTAGGGCTAGGGCTGAGGCTGCTCTTGCCGCCGCTGCCACCACCTCCTCCTCCTCTGCCTCCGCTACTTCCTCTGGTGCTGCTACCAGGCCACTGCTTCCACCACTGTTGTCTCCTGGATGCTGCCACTGCTTCTCTGCATGGCCCCCCTCTAACATCAGCCATGGCCCACGTCAACAATATTTTTCTCAATACTTTCAGGGTAGCTGACTTTGTGTTGTGCCACCTTTTTGTGCCGGAAGCATTCCTTTCCCCTCACTATGGATTCTTCTGTCTCCAGCTCTGTAGTTATTTCCCTCCCCTTCCTCCCTTCTCGCAGAGTCATATTGTTTCTTGGGTTTTCCCATATTCCTTGTAACTTTGTTCCACAGCAAATCTATCATTCCTATGAAGTTTAGCAGCATCAACGCAATTGCTCCAGGGCTGCCCCCAGCATCACCTCCAGACTAGGCAGGGGCCCCCAATGGTTGTCATTCCCACACTGTATCTAAAGGACTAAACCTGCTGATGGTTGTTTATTATATTCCCAGAGTCCTTAGGATAGACAAAAGTACACATTTGAGTTTACTGATCATATTTCAGCGTACTCTTCCTTCAAGGAGATTAGAACATCATGCATGAAGATAATGTTTATCTTCTCAACAAAGGCTGCAAGACAGAGTTAGTGGCTTGATCAAGGACTCACTTTGAGATTTCTGGCTGAGCAGCAGTTTTTCTCATCCTAAGTACAAGTCCTGCACTTGATCCAGTATATTACAGTAGCTTAGAGCACAATGGTAGCTTAAAACCCTTTTCATTTCAGACATTCTTTGGAGGTTGTACCCATATGCAGAATCTGGCTGCTAGATTTTAGTGTGGCATACTTAAGATTCGAGCATTTTATAGCTGGCTTTGCCCACAGATTTCATTGTGACTTGTGTTTCAGTCTTAACAACATTTAACTAAAATTGTACTTCCTTCCCTTCACTATCTGTCCAAGGATGTTAAAGGCTGCAGAATTCCATCTGTTTAAAGCAATCTTCTTAGAGCATATGTGTGTTCTGAAATTGCTAATTAAATGTAGCCCCGAACTAATCTTGCAGGCATCTTGACACAGAATTCAGAAGATCTGGTCTGTTTATACTGCTTCATGTTGCTTTATTTTTTTTTCCAATTGCAAGTATAACATGGTTATTTCCATATATATAATACATTCCATATTCAACGATATGAATATTCATTCTCTTCACTACTATAAAATTATAATAAACCCATGGAGGTATGCAAGTTGTGTATGAACTACCACCATTGGAGCGAGGAGCACACAAAAACAATGTGATGTTATAGAATACACGATGGAAATAAAACACAATGGAAAACCAACCATGGCAAAATAAGCAGTTAATGCACAAGTTCAACAGACAGACATAGCAAGATGATTTGTGTATTGTTTTGTTTTTAATCAAACCAAGGTACTTCTGAAGAGTTAGATTAATTCACTGCACTTCATGTATAACCAGTACTACCATTCACAGCTGAACTGCACAGTAAATCTTAAAAGGTCCCTACAAACAGCAATTCTTTTATGTTACCCTTATCCTAAGTAAGAGTGAAATCCTAACTGCTCAGGGTGGCCAAGAGCCAGCTGAGTTGTTACCAGAACAGCTGAAGCCATACTGAATTCAAACCCCTCTAAGCCTAAGGGTGTTTGAAATTACCATATTTGCCAGCATATTATACGCACCAGCATATAAGACCCACTCCACTTTCAAGGGGTATTTTTCGGGGAAAAATTTTTTAGTTCCCTGGTGAGGAGAATGAAAAGAGTGCTGCACCAGGAGAGGAGGGAAATAAAAGGAATGCTGCACCAGGTGGAAGGGAATGAAAGGAGTGTTGCACCTGGAGAGTAGGGGAATGAAAAGAGTCCTGCATCAGTTTTTCTTGAGCCCTAGGAGAGTCAAAACACACAGTAGAGGAGGAGAAGGAAGGGAAGCGGTAGTGGAATCCAGTTGAGTGCTTCACCTGGATTCCACTACCCCTTCCCTTCCTGTTTGCTTGGGCAAGGAGAAGTTTGGCTCATGGTTCATTCCCTATGTTTTTAGCATTACTGTATTTGCTGGTGTATTTTTTAAGAAAAAAAGGGCGTCTTATACGCCAGCAAATACGGTATTTAGGACAGAGAAGGGAAACTATACAGGGAACTGGGAAAAATATTCCCCCCCCACCTCTGCCAAGGCCATATTAGCACATCTCAGAATATCAGAAATGATGTCATGTTACTATTGGTGCCCAAAATCTGGTTTAAAAAGCCTGGAGAATGTGAGTGAGGAAAAGCAAACTGTTGTTTTAGAGCATGATTTGGGATGCCTCTGGAAGCACAGGCCCTTAAAGATGCAGGCTTAATCCACTGCTTGGCACAGAAGTGCTGCCTGACTAAAGTCTACTAGTAGATAAAAGGCTACAATTGGGTCTTGACATACATAGTATACCAATTCCCATGGGTAACACTTATATTTTTCACTTGTGTCTTCGGCAGTTGCGTAGGAATGTTGGAGTGGGGTGGGGCGATTCGCCTCGGGCACCAATGTTTTTGGGGCATCCGGGCCCATAGCCACACCCCCATGTACATTGCCCTCATACCGTAGCCCCACCCCCCCTCCACACACTTCATGCTCCACCACTGGTCTTGGGTGGAGCTTGGAAGGCCTAGATCTTACAAGTATTCTGTGGTAGGCACAAAGTGCAGGAATTATGTGTGGTAAGAATCCTAAGGCTGCAAGATATCCCAGACATCATCCACTATAACTCTTGCCAATGAAGAAATCCTCAGCTGAAGCATTCCTGGCAGGAGATTATCCAACATATGTTTGAAAAATCTTAATGAAGAAGAACACCTTCACCTTCAACTTGCAGGTTTTACACTGTCAAAACAGTTCATTTTGTCAAGAAGTTCCTTCTGTTGCAACCTCTTTTGTTGTAAATTGAATTCATTGGTTCAGGTCCTATCCTTTGGAACAGCAGAAAATAAGCTCTTTGTATATTTTGCATGAAAACTCTTCAGATATTTAAAGATGACTGTCATTTCAGCTCTCTGTCTTCTCTACACTAAATAGACCCAGCTCTTTCAACTGTTCCTCCTTATAGGAGCTGTTCCTTGGTTTATAGACCCTGTATAACCTTGCTGACCTTCCCATGGACAGTACTCAAGGTGAAGTCTGTCCAAGGTAGAACAAAGTGTTTCTGTTACTGTTGCACCACTTCTCAGATTTATCTTCTGGCTGCCTAGCTGCTCATTGGAATACCTCCTTACCTTCTGTGTTTGTACTTTGTCCTTGGCTCTTGGACTAAGCCTGCATTTGGACCTTGGAACTGCATTCAGAGTGTGACTCTAGTATTGCCCCTTGCTAATTTGTAACTATTATCTTGTTGTATGAAGTAAGACAGCAACCAATCACTAAGTGGATATTCCATGGTTCTGTTTTCATGCATTTGCACTGTTGGGTAAAAAGCATAGGCAAGAAAGGGTGGGAAAACACAGGAAGACTTTAGACCCAAGTCAGGATCATCTAGACCCAGTGGCAACTTGTGGGGTGTCAATTCTACACTGGGTTTAAGTTCAGACTTTAACAGAGCTATCCAAGTTTTTGAATCCTATCTCCAAAATCCTATTTCCAGGACAGATTCAAATAGATTCAGGTTCAATGTTTCCATTAAACAATGAAATTTACTGAGAGATCTTGGGCCAGTCATTCTTTCTTTCAGCCTAGTCTATGTCACAAGAGAGAGCCATGTATTCCAGCTTGAGCTCGTTAAAGTAAAAGCAGGATTATAAACATAAATAAGACTCAGTAGGTGTGAAAATCTGAGCATGGCCAGAGAAACCAGTGAGGGAACTGCATTCCTTTCAGTTGTGTAGGGACGGGGTGGGCGATGGGAGCAGTTCGCCCCCAGCAGCAATGTTTTTGGGTTGTCCTGGCTTGTAGCCATGCCACTGTGCACCGCAACCATGCCCCCACACACCATGGTCATGCCCCCATACACTGAGACCCCGCCCCCACACCATAGCCCCACCCCTCCTCCATGTACTCCAAGCTCTGCCGCTGGTTCCTTTCAGGCTCATTTCTGTGTTAGTGACTCTTCAGTTGTTTTTTATTAGACATCCATGTGTTACCCCTTTCCCATTCACAGTTAAAGCGGTCTGAACTAAAGGCTTCTGAATGACTTCTCAGCTATTGGATATGGAAGATTTGTAAGTTCTTTCACTAAATTAGCTTAATTACCCCATAGAACAAACTGTGCTCATGTAAGTTAATGATTATTCTCCTTCACCCATTCTCACTGACAGCACTTTGAAGTGTTGTTTGGAATTCCACCCCTGATCTTGTCCACGAAACATTGTGCTTCTCTTCTGAAGATGGTGAGCGGAAAGGAAAACATTACCTTATTCACATGGTGGGAACATTTGACCCATCACACCATTTGGAACTCAACTCCCACAGTCTCCTACCATTGGCCACAGTGACTGGAGCTACTGGGAGGTACAGCCCAAATATTGTTGAAGGACCAAAATTTCCAATCCTTGGTCTCATTGTTAGTCATCATACCCATATATTTAACTGGGAATGGGGTTGACAGCTTCTCTACCATCTTATTTGCTACAAGAAAGATGGTGAGAGGTTCCCGGTGGCCCAGAGTTCTCCTTGCTTCCCAACCATCCCTGATTAATTATGGCATAATTAGCCAAAAGTTGTCTGCGTGAAACAGGGATGGTAGATTATAATAACATTAGCTGGGAAATACCCAGCAAGCACTGTCAATTATTAAAGGAAGATAGCAAAGTTGTGGCTGAAAGGGAAAGGGATTCCGCTTTTCAACCATTGTTTAAATGAAGCCTTTGATCTTTGCATCACCCACTGTTATTAGCAGGCCTGGCCCAAGACACTTTTTAACACAGCATGTGGTTCCCCATGCCCAGCTCAATCCAAGGCACATAGTAACAAAATTTGTGTGAAGTTATCTTGGCACCTGAGCCAGGAAAAATCCCAAGCACTTCTTCCTCCCAGCAGTAAATCTCCAGTTACCTCATTTTTGTGAGAGAGAATGGGAATAGGGTAACATTCTCTGCTGAAAAGCTCTAGTACTTGAGTTCAGGGGAGTGAACTAGAACTTTCTAGCAGAGAATTTTCATTACTTCTCCATGCTCTCCATCTCAATATTCTCAAGAAGGAGCAGTTAAAGCCGTATCAACTGCTAAAATTGGGTTGTGTAGAGTCAGCGTGATATAGTGGTTTGAGCACTGGACCATAACTCTGGAAACCAGGGTTCAGTTCCCTGCTTAGCCATGGAAAACCACTGGGTGACCTTGGGCATGACACACTCCCTCAGTCCCAGAAAACCCCAAGATAGGTTTGCCCTAAGGGTCATGATAAGTTGGAAATGACTTGAAGGCATACAAAAACAGCAGATACACTCACAGCCTTCTTTTCCACTGAGCTATCAGGCAACTCATGGTACATATTCTTCTATGCTTTCTGTTGCAGTTTGTATTCCATCTTGAGAAGTATGGCGACCCCACATGCCATCATTGTTCTGATAATCAAAATGATGATAAACAGAGAACTGAAGGAGTTTCCCAAGAAGGGGATTTCCAGAGATGGATTGCAATCAGCAAAGAAGGCTTGTCTTACATTTTCACCAATCATACCTGGTAGCACATTTAACAGGAGTTGTGCCAATTACCTTAGCACGCAGGGAAATTTATGCAGAGGAAAGTAGTTTTTTCAACATACTGGTCCCCTACTTGAAAACTACGCAGAGCTAGATGAGGCTGAACAATAATGAAGTCACATGCTCTGAGCAAAGGAACCAGACAACAGCATTCTGCTTGAAACGTTCCACATTATAGGCAATTCAAGACTTTCCAGAGGCAGTCAGTCCCAAGTACAGCATGTTGCCATAGTCCAGCTGGCTGTGGCTGAGGCATAGGTGACAATGGCCAGATGTGCCTTCCTTTGGGAATATTTCTGTTTTCAGTTTCTTTTTGACTATGCTGCTGAGCACACACCATGACTGTATTCCCCCATCATTAACCCTGATAGCAGCTGCTGGTATAGATCTATAGGACAGCCTGCCTATTTTTTGATACAATACAGGTGCAATAGTATATTTATAGAAGATTGTTATATTTCTTTTACATCCCTTTGCCTATTGGCCTCATGCCACAAAGTGCACACAGGATATTCAGACTTCCTCTAATAAAGTGCTTGTCATTTCTTTTTAGTATTTCTTAAATATACTCCATGCAGAGTTATTTTGTCCCTTTCTGTACTACATGGAGCAGATTTAAAATAAGCAGAGGAAGAATTAGAGTCTTCACAATATGCCTGAGTACTGATGATTTGCCAATAAACAGTCTTAAAATAAACACTGCGGAATACAGTTGAGTCAATGAGCTGTGTTTGGGATAGACTTTTCCACATAAAGATTAAGTAAATATATACAAATAAACACAGTATTCATTTATTTATCAATTCATTAAAAAGAGTTTTATCTTGTTGTGCCGGAACGGGGCAAGACAGTTTGCAATAAAAAAAGAAAGAAAAAGAAAGGAAACTAATAAAAATGCAAAATTACAAACAATACCAAAAAGAAGCTCATAATGTTTTTAATGGACACATTAAAGCTCAGCAAGTTGTCCAGTGTAATGTTTGCCTCTGCATAGCAAAGAAAGCCTGCATAGCAAAGAAAGAGGTAGGTCACACATCCTACTGAGAGTAAGAGGATCTGGAAAAACACACCCTTGTATGAAGAGCTCAGAGGGCTTTGGAGGTTCATATATTTCTCACTGCACACTGATCGCCTTCACATCATCTATTATTTATTCATTTGTTATATTTTTATTTATATCCCACCTTATTCCTGTTGAGACTCAGAGTGTCCCAGGATGTTTGCCCTTTTGGGGAAAAATATGAAAGCTAAAACTGTTGGGAATCAGCTTTCTTTTAGCTAAATAGCAGATAGAGGCCATTTCTGTATTACACTATTATAGTGCTATTATTCCACTTTCAACATCCTGTGGAAATTCTGAGGTTTGCAGTTTATTATAGAGGCCAAAGACCTGTCTGGCTGAGAATTCTAAAAGCCCTTCCCTAAACTGCAAACCCTAGGGTTCCACAGGATGTTGAAAGTGGAATAATAGCACTGTAACAGTGTAGTGTGGAAATGGCCACAGCATTCCTCAAGTCTTGCATTGCTTCCCTGATTGGCTCAAAAATAAACAAGGCAGACAGTTTCAGGTTATGAACTTACAAAAAAGTTTAGTAATGAATTTTGCATTTACATAGGTGTGGAGAGCTGACATCATAACTAACTAATGAAAAGATTAGGTGAAGGTAGTAGTTCCATTCTTAAAGTACCATCTTGTTGATGGAGAAGCAAAGCATGGCTGAAGGAGAGAAGAATGGAATGGTGATGAAGGTGAACATGGAGATGAGCACAGAGACTGAGAATGGGGAATTTCTTTTAATTAGAAAGATGACCAAATGACTCCCACAGGTCATGTGGTCTAGTTACTTGGATATAAAAACGGTATTTATGACCATGCAATACAATGGATAAGAAGAGGAAATGGGATTTAGGTGAGAAAGACAGAAGGGTTTCAGAAGCAGGAAATTATGTCTTATCTAAACCCAATTGCTCTAACAAGCAAGAGGGATACGGGGAAAGAGAATGCTGCAATTTCCCAACAATTCCCAGCACAGGAGTCAAGAAGTTAAAAAACAAAGTACAGCTAAAATCTATCAATACAAAATATAAAATCAATTAAACAACAATTCTGATTTAAAACCACATTTATAAAATTGTTTAAAAATGTATATAAAATGTAACAAGAAACAGTGGGCCCTCTATATCCACAGATTCTGTATCCACGGATTCAACCAACCACACCTTGGGGAAAAAAAGTCCAAAGAGCAAACTTTGAATTTCTCCATTTTATATAAGGAATGACATTTTACTACACCATCGTACATAAAAAGACTTGAGCATCCAGGAATGTTGGTATCTACAGAGGATTCTGGAACCAAACCCTAGCGGATACCAAGGGCCCACTGTACAAAAACAACACATCCTATTAAAAAGTCCTTGTGGTGCAAATTTAAAAATGAAATGCCTGCGTAAATAAAAAGTTCTTTGCCTGGTGGCAGAAAAACAGCAAAGAGAAGATGTTACCCCAGTGGCAGACCCCATCCTGAGGGGATATAAAATTGATGTCAAATATGACTTCCGTGCCAGGAGGTTGCCCGGATGGGTGTGTAGACAAATAGGTCAAACAACCAAACCTAAGTCAAGGCCAGGAAAATCCCCGGTCACGTTTCCAAGGCTAGACACGTCCGCACAAACAAAGGGTCCTCAGCCACAAACAGCTGACTTAAAGGGATCTCCAGGTTTTCCCCAGGTTGAGCAACTCCAACTTTGGAGAATCCTACAAGGGTGAGGTCCATTTACATGAACCAATCATGCAAACCATCCAGTTGCTATTGTGTGGCATTTTTCCTTTTATTTTGGCCATTGTTCTTCCCAGGAGAGGGCCTACCCTCGAGGTATGTTCTGCCCTATAAGTAGTCTCTGTTTTTGAGGGTCTCTTTGGAGAATCCTCCGCCACACTATAGCAAACCGGCACTCTGTTAGTCGAGTGCTCCTCTCAGCCACCTCTCTTTGCTGAGCTCCGTCCTTGTCACCGCTTTCTGGACTGAAGACTTCTGGACAGGTGCACTATCACTGCTTTTACACCCTCTCTGCTATCTCCCCTATCAGTTTTCACCTCTTTCCCTTCTTGATAGGCCTTGTGTGCATGAGTGATTGCGTTGGTGTATGAGAACATATTTGGTAATAAAATCCCCGTAAAAATTGGGCACAAGATTCTGCCCTTCATTCTACCAAGCTAGTACTCCGCTAATTTCCCCTATCTTTGCATTTTTGGAGCAAATCAAGGTGTCCCCCAGGGGACCCCAGAAGTCAGGGTAACCAAACCAACCAAACCTCCCATGAAGGGAGTTCCATAAGTTGGCAGCAGCCATTGAACATGCCTCTAATGGTGATGGAACTGAGACAAAGCTTTCCATGCAAATCTCAAAACTTAAGGAGGTTAATACAGGAAGATACGGTATTCAGCGAGTGTGAAAATGGGCATTATGTTCATATATTGAGAGGAGATCTTTTAGTCTTAAAAAAGGAGGAGAAAAGAACAATTCGAAAACCCAGAAGCAACCTGAAGACCACATCTGGTTCTGATTTTTGAGTTTGAGGAATTGGCATTGGCTTGCCTAAACAAACAAATGCCACCTCTGGAAGCATTTAGGAGTGGCAAACTCATTTTCTCCAGTTCTTTTCACCATGAGAGCATGGCATGGTGGGAGAGCCATGGGCCAAAAAATGACAGTGAGCTCTTGTGTTTTTTGAACAATCACAGGTTGCACTCTGCCCACGCCTGAGCTACATTCTCTCACTACTGGAGATGCTTGGTCCCTGTTGGGTTGGGATAGGGGAGGTTGTTGTCTTAGGCTCGGTTTGGGGTATTTTTAATTTTTTAAAATAACTTCTGCAAGCTCCAGAGTTCCCCCAGGCATGCTGATATTGCCTTCTTGTTTCTCAGCAACGCTGCTTCAGCTACCATCCTGTCAACATGCAGCACCTGAGTTTGCTATTAGGAGGAGTGATACAAATGCAAATACATTATTGATGTCCCACTTCCTATGTTTCAAGGCCCAGCCTTGGCACAAATTAAATCCCAGGCCAAACTACGGATGTAGAAGCAGCCATTGTCTGTGTAAAATGATGCTACTGGAAACTCCCTTTCCATTAGTGACAGAGCTGTGAAACTAAAATCATCAGAGACTGAATGAGGCCTGTTTGCTTTGCTAGTTTTAAATATTAGAAACTCAGTACAACTGTACTAGTGTCTCTCATTTTACTTGCTTCCTGCCAAGAGTTCTTGAATATTAGCATTATATGCACACAAGCTAATGACATTACCAGTCTTTATGTTGCTTTGCAATGGATTAACAGTATTTCCTCATTACTCTAGAAACTACTGTGTTATGGGGGTAGCATTACTTATTAATGCATTATTTCCAGGTTTGGGGAATCTGGTTCTAGGATACCTAAATGTGTTCTCCTCCACAGTAGTATAAATGTCCTTAAAGATCTGGTACAGAGAACCTTCTCTAGGCCACTGTACCATCTGAAATATAGTGCAGAGTTAGGCAAAATATGGAAACCACAAAGAGAATCCTCTCCCACAGGAAGTGTGTTATCTATTAGTTCTTCAGTGTCAGGTGATGACTGTGATATGCCTTCAGCCCCTTTTTTCTTTTCCCATTTTCCCTTTTTTCTCATGACTGTGATATTGCAGAGAGTGTTTGTCATGCTCTGCTTTGACTCCCATCCTGTAGGTACTTCAAATTATAACTCCAAAGTTAAAGGCTGTTCTGTTTTTTCTGGCCTTTTCTATTTCTGTACTGCTGTTTGTTGAATTAATTAGTTATTAGTTGTTTTATTTATGTAGTATGTTTTAATTATTTTAATAAAGACTTTGTTGTTGTGTTGTTGTTGTTGTTCTCCTTCTCCTTCTTCTTATTGTTCTGTTAGCTGCCTCACAGATTCTTGACTGGGGGGAAAAAAGAATTATATATTTTATTAAACTGACAGCCTTTGCAAAGAAGTCTGAGGTTTTCTTTTAGTGAACCTATTACTTAAGCTAGAGGTACATAATAATAGATGACCAACTGTTCATTTGGGATAGATCTGAAACTAGTCCTATTTTAAGCATATCATCATGGAACTAGTTAGTCATGACTAACTTAAATCTCATTAATCTACTATGAAGTTTTTGCATGGTCTTTTTCAAGGACCTGGAATTAATTAATTAATTAATTAATTTTGTAATAATTGTTCTTACTTCACTTTAGAAAATGCCATATTGATCTATTTAAGAGAAGAAAACTTACACTCGAAAGAAGAATATTTTTGACCACTTCAAGACAGATGCAAAGTCTGTTACATTTCTATGCTATGAAAGCCCAGGAACTTATTTTATTAGGCACTACTCGTAGTCTATAGTATCAACTGACTTTTTAAACCTAGTACACTACCTTGAATTTAATTTCTTTCTGTACCTATGCAAGTACTGCTAAATTTCTCTGTAATTCTATTCTAGTATGATTCAGGAATTTATATAATTTCATTTCATTTTGAACATATATAGCCTTTCTCACAGTGTAGGACCCAAGGCAGCTTACAATATAAATTAAAAACAAACTATGGTATAGGTACCATAGTTTGCAAGAGTTAAAACAATTCAAAACAGTCAAATAAAGTACCATAATAAAAACAACACTGAATTGCTAACTGTTTTGAATCCATTTAAAACATGCCAGATAAGAAAGAAAGTACAGCAGTTCCCCAGCTTTTTGTTGTTGTGTTCCTTCAAGCCATTTCTGACTTATGGCGACCCTAAAGTGAACCTATCATGCAGTTTTCTGCGGCTAAGTGTGTGACACGCATTTCTATAGTTGAGCGGGGAATTGAACCCTAGTTTCTGGGGTCATGGTCAACATTCAAACCACTACAACACACTGGCTGACAGTTCCCCAGCTCCAAGCCCACAAATTAAAAATCCTTCTGCAACAACAGTTAATGCCCAAAAAGCTTGTATAAATAAAAAGCTTTTAGCTTGCTGGTGAAAGGAGACTGAAGAGGGACCAGTCTAGCCTCCTGTAGGAGGACTCCATACCTGGGAGCATCTACCAAGAAGGCCCACTTATATGAAAGTCTATTCTCTGAGGATTTCTAAACTCAGGCACACTCAGGTGATATGATACAATCCTTCTGATAGTCTGGACCCAAGCTGCATAAGGCTTTAGAGGTCATAAAGAGCACTTTGACTTGTGTCTGGAAACAGACAGGTAGTTCACAAATATGGTGTAATGGGGGCAATATGGTCTCTGTAACATTTTTGTTTTGTTCAAAATATTTTTATTAAACATAAAATTTTACAAGAATATAAAATAACACATAAGGGAATAAGACAATCAACAAATACAAACTACCAAAAAGCAAACAATCTCAACACAAAAAGAAACAAAAAGGGGTACATACATTACTTCCAACTCCCCAGAGAATGGTTATTTTGTAAAATGCTAGGCAAACTTCATAAAATTTAAATAATAAAAGTATTTCGACTTCTACAATATATAATAAAATTATATGAAAACTATGTAGCTATATAATTTAATATTTATACTATTATAATACTTATGCTAATATTAAATGTAATAAATATAAACTTCTGTTATATTATTTCTAATCATTATAACAATGATAATGACTTGAAATATTTTGGACTTGCTGAAATTTCAGTATTTTCAAACTGTTGGAAGTTTCTGAAAACTTTCCAAAGGCAGCCCATGCATGTGTTATAGCAATCAAGGCACGTATTTCCATGGCCAGGTCTCCAAGAATAGACATAACTGGTGCACTAGCTTTACCTGCACACATGCATTCTGGCCCGTTGTTGAAACCTGGGCATCCAGACTCAGGGCTGAATCATGTTGCAAACCTGAGGTTCCAGGAGTGTTACCTCTGTCTAACAAAGGTTGAATCCCTGTTCTATGCAACTGACCAGGAGCGCCCATCTTGTCTGCATTTAACTTCATTCATACTTTTCCACTACTCTCCTTACACTAATTTGGTGTCAAAACAGCTTCATTTGAATTAAAGAAGAAGAAGAAGAGATAGAGCTAGGTGTACAGTGGTGGCTCTAAAACCCAGTACTCCAAAACAGTCTCTCCAGCAGCTTCATATATATGTTAAAACAGCACAGAAAACAAAAAATGAACCCCAAGGACCCAACAGACAGGGTGTCAGACAGGGATACCCCAACATCATTTTCTGAACTTGCTCTTGCAAGAAGGATCATAGCCACTGTAAACAGAATCTCCAAGTCCCACCTCAGATAGGTGGCCAAGAAGAGTAACATGGTACTGAAAGCCACTAAGTTATCCATACAAACCAACAGAAACACATTCTCCTCATAAGCTCCTGGTGTATATCATCTACCAAGATCACTAAAGCTGTTTTTGTCCCCTAACAAGGCTGACATGGATCTAGATCATCCATCTCACCCAGGAACCCTTGGAGCAGATATATTTCACTCAAAGCTAAGGGCAAATATTTGAGGTGCAGCTAGCCTTTGTGTTTTCAGAAATGGAGATCACTTTTAAAATTGTTTTCAGAAATGGGATGATCTATTATCTGTATGCCAACCAGAGGTTCATTAAGTCTTGAATCTGCATTTTAGAGCTGAGTCTAGCAATAGATCCATAGTTACCACATCTGAACTACTTTTTGAAATTTAGCATTTCTTGTCCATCCCCAATTCTTTAAACTCTTTCAGGGCAATGAAGGGTTCAGGAGAATGCAAAGTTTGCTGAGATTTTGGTTGGTACTCATAAGATCATATATTGTCCAATCATGGATTTTATTTTGACTCCTTGTCATGATAGCAAAGCAACTTCTGGAGTGTTTATTCACTGAATGTAAGAGGTAGGGAAATACTAGGTCACTTATTTGCACTATTTGTGCTATTTTAGACAATTATTACTCAGACCTACAGAAAGAACTTGTTTCTTATTGTTTGCTGGCTGATTTTTCCCAGTAGGGTATTTTTGGCTCAATGATGGACAGACAGAGCCCCCTAGCTGTGGCTAAAAGAATCTCCTACTCCCTATAAAAACAAGTGAATAAGATGAGCAGTGATAAAATCACCGCTGAGAGATTTCCACTAATGCATTCCACTTGCAAGGAATCTTGAAGTTCCTTAGAGGGATATCAGGGTTCCTAAATGAGGGACAAGTTTACCTGGAAGGAGCTTAGGTATCACTAACAGTTTTCTTTCCTGGTGGGGCTTGCATCCTAGAACATGCCTCATCACCCTCTACAATGGACAAGGGCATCTCATCAGATAAGTCAGTGTAGAAGAGAATCTGCATGCTATCTCCATCTTATCACTGAGTTCTTGTGCTGTCTGACTCCTCTCTTCACTTGCCTCCTCCCAAACTGAGAAACTGCCCTGTGGACACTAAGGGGCATGTGCCTGCTGCACCAACAATGGAAGACATAAAAAAGGGAAGCTGATTTTTGCTATGTCTGAGATTAGAAGAAGTCATAATGGTGGAAGATGCTTTGCATCTTTTTTTTTTTTTTGCAGAGACCTATACTCAATGGTGTGCATATAGAGTGGGGGGAGAGAGAGAGAATCTTCCTGTACCATTTCACATTTGCTGTACTTGTAGGATGACTTTTCTTGAGCGCCTTTGAACAATCCTCATGCCCTCCCTTATGTTCCTGCCCCAAAGTTTGAGAACCACTACTCTATGCCAAAACTGTTAGCGATGCAAATCTGATTAAAGAGTTTATTTCTAAGGCCATTTCCACAATAGCACAATAGTGCTATAACACAATATAAAACAATAGTGTTATAGCACTATGATTCCACTTTCAACATCCTATGGAATCCTGGGGTTTGCAGTTTCGGGAGGGGCCATCTGGCCCCTCCCGAAACTGCAAACCCCAGGATTCCATAGGATGTTGAAAGTGGAATCATAGTGCTATAATAGGCTAATGCAGAAATGACCTTAGTCATATGAGTTTTATCAATCAAATGTGAATCTAGTTTAAAGGAAATTCTGAAGTCACACATCTTTCCTTTTTTCCCCCCTCTGTGGTGCTATTTAAAAGAATAAGGCACCATCTTTTGATGTCATTTCTTCAAGGATGGTGTAGCACACATACCCCCCATGTATTCTGGGGTATGCTTGTAGCTGATGAACAGAAAAATCCAAAGACAGCAAAGTTAGAAGAATCAATGATGAATGTATCACCAGATCCTAAGCCCAAGGGTGGAAGACAGGGAGAGAAAAATTGGCAGCTAAAGAAAAATGAATAAGGCATGGATATCTGGTGGGGTCCAAGCCTCATTAGTGGTTAAATCATTCCATAGCATACACACCCTTTCTGTGGGAACCCCATCAGTGTCAGAGTAGCCAAGGTAAAGTTGGATTCCACACCATCAAAGAAGAGGTTTGTGGGATATAATCAGATCAAATTCTCTCTCTGGCCATTTCCACACTAGGATGTTATAGTGCTATAATCCCACTTTCAACATCCTATGGAATCTTGGGGTTTGCAGTTTCGGAAGGGGCTAGCCGGCCCCTCCAGAAACTGCAAACCCCAGGATTCCCTAGGATGTTGAAAGTGGAATCATAGCACTATAACAGCCTAGTGGAAAAATGGCCTCTCTCTCTTCTCTCTGTGCGTGCAGGGGACAACTGAAAGGGAGATCCACATTGCTCTATTGCCTCTAGGTCATCCTCCCACATAGCTAGTGATTTTTCTTTTTAAAATCTACTAATCTAACTGATTTAATCAGTTCAATGCCTCAGGAAAAATAAATGTGCACTGAAAAATGTATGATTCATATTCATATAGATATAGATAAAAAAAAAAAGGGAAAGAAGGCAATACCAAAGATGTCAGAAAAGGCAAAAGGGGAGAGAAATATCTCACAGTGGACTAAATGGATAGTTGGTTGAACTAAATAAAAATGACCAACACATTTTTATGACTGTATGTATTCAAGGGCAAGCAAATGCAATTAATCAACACTAAATGATGACATGAATGGGCGACACCATTCAGGCAGTGCATCAAAATGAGAGGGAAATAAAAGAAGGGACTAGCAGTACCTGCATTTACAGGGAAGCATTCAAAAAGGAAAAGTAACAGGAAAGTTATTTTCACTTGATATAACATGCTCTCCTCCATATCTTGTAAGCAAGATATTTCAAAACATTCTAGTAGGGATTGAGATGTTTGTTCCTCCAGCTTTCACAGAACTACAGCTCCCATCATCCCTAATCACTAGCTTGGTGGCTAGGCCTGACAGGAATTGCAGTAGGCCTGCTAGGAGATTAATTTTAACAAACACCAGAGAGTTTGCCATCTCTACTGTAGCTTGTTTAGCTTTTTATGTGTTTAGCTCATATCCTACCTTTCTCCCAGTAGAGAAATTAATGATGGGCTCTATTCTGCACATACTCATTCTAACATATTATTTATCTCCAGTGATGGTTCCCATTTATCGAAGTGTTTTCTAATATGTTCAAAATCAGCATGGCAAGTACTTTTCCATACAGATCTGGCTGCAAAAGGGGAGACCATACAGATTTTCACATCTACCAGAGCAGTCTGATGACTAGGCAATGTTATTCCCTTCTCTCTTTTTTCCCCTCATTGTGATTATTGCATTATTTTTATACACATCTAGTCATTCTCAGAAATTGCAGTGCAGAAAATCTTACATAAGGCATAAGATGCAAGTTCCAGCAATTCTTCATTGCATTATACTGAAAAGAAAAGGAGGAGTCAGCAGGAAAGATGATGTCTGGGGAAAGTACTGTTTATTCACTGCATAAGTGGCTGTGCCAGATTTGCACTTGGAAGGACAGAATGGGGACTGACTCTGAAAGGCTAATTGTAAGCGTACATCAATGAGCGTGTGATAGCTCACTGTCTGTGAAACTGAAACATAACCTTTCATATTGGCTCTACAAATATTAATTTCCTGTGTAGTTAATTTTATTTTTGATATGACATTCTCTATCTGAAGTCATTTGTTTCAGTGGCTGTAGAAACTCAGTGGTAAAGGATGAATTTCATTTCGAAAGCACGTGCTTCCATGGAGCATAATGGAAACAGCTGGCCTTGAGAACCTCAGTTTTTCAAACTGCTGGAATAACAGCATACCTATGTACATGGGCATGTGCAAAGATGGATATGTATCTGGAACTTAAGAACTGTATTCAGACATGATGCCAACATGTAGTAAAATGTTAGGAACATGAATATGCATATGGCAAGGACTTGCAAGCTTGCTTCTCCTCTGTCTTCCCCTTTCTCTTCTTCTTCTTCTATTTCTAGGTTAGCAGGAAAACATAGTTTGTGAGACTGCCCAAACCTGGCATGTACAAATGGCTGTTTGCTCATAAATAAGGCCAAACCATAGATTGAAGGCTAGGGTGTGGTTAAATCTGTAAATCATTGTTTGCTACTTACTGCAGTAAGTAATCCCTGTAACCTGTGCTTGAAAGAAGGAGATATGTGATGGAACATGTAAGCCCAAGGCTTACGTCTACTTGTCATCATAGTGCTGCTAAACCTATCAATGTCCCACTCGCCTCTCTTCCTGACATAAGTGTTTATGTAAGTGAGATCTTTATTATTTAAGTAAGCAATGGACAATTGGTCTAGGGGACTGCCCATTATCAGACAGAATATGGTCAGTTGGTATGACACTGGTTTTAAATGATTCTAAATGGGATAGAGGACGGGGGGAAAAGCAGGAAGAGGAATAAAGATCAATTCTCATATTACTTTTTTTCTCATGTTATGACTCACAGACTGCACAGAGTACCACATCCTGTTCCAGGGGCTCTTCTTCACTCTTCTTCACTGCTGATAAGATAGTGGTGGGATAATATTACATAATATAACTGGGTGAAGGGGGTGGTAAATATTTTAGTGAGTCTCTCTTGCCAGTCCTGTGGATACTTGATGGAGAGAGATAGGCAGACAGAGGGAGAACTGGGAAATGGTGATTGTACAGTATAATACTGTAGTTATAGAAAACTCATACAACTTTTTTCAAAAAATGAAGTTCACAGCAAAGCCATTAATATACCACACTGCTGTTTCAGGAGTATTTACATTATTAACAGCATTTGCTTCCTATCTGCAAAGGCAGCACTGCAGTATTCATCAAGACTCATTTGCAGATGAACAAATAAAATGTGAAACACAGACAGTTGTTTCCCATCATACCAGCACCATGCTCACAGTTACAGATGTGGATTGACATCAAATTAAAGCCAATATATAAATAAGTCTAAGGATAGCACCCTCAAGTATTTGTGGGCCAAAGCTTTCTACAGTTAGAGAAAAGAAGGGATGTACCACATACACTTGGTTTAGGGTACAAGGAAAGGCCAGAAAAAATGCTGTTTAAAGTATACCCATTTTACTTCCAAGTATAACTGTTTTTACCTCTAAAGGATAACATTATTATCCCCAGGGTGAGCGATTTGTAGGATTTTTTGTCAAGCCAAAATAACTTCATTACCCTTGGATATAAGAGGTGGGTGGAAATGAGATTTACTGTTCTGCCTCAGGCAGCAAAATGTCTTGAGTCATCCCTGTTAAAGTTCATCCCTATACATCTCTGCCCAAAAGTGAGCCCTACCCAGTTCTGTGAGACTTATGCCCAAGTAAGTAGCTATCATGTTGCAGCCCAAGATGTGAAAAATTAAATAGAGAAGATTATAATTTCACCTACTCACTTTTGTTTATTTCAGATTTGAGACAATCGCCCTGATCAATCCACAGCTGTACAGAGCTAGTCATTTTGCTGTTGGGTTGGAGCAGGGTGGGGACCAATGTATAAATGAAGTGCCAGTCGTACACCCCAGTATTACACAGTTTCTTCTGTCATCAAAGCAATTGGGCAAGACAGAGAATAATAAAACCAACATGAGTTCGTTTTGCAACACAGTTCTCTGTTTTCAGTATGTCTAGAGGTCCTGATTTAATCATGTTTTGTCACTCCATTTCCATCTTGTCAACCCTGAAAAAAACACAATTGTAATTTATTAGTGCCACATTTTACAGTTCCACTTTAAAATATTATGTAACAGACAATAAGCTTTTTATTGTGATAATTCACCATAGCTGCACACTGCTACCAGAATAATGTCACCTTCTGTGGTATTTTGAATCAATTTACAATATGTGCAAAAGTTTAATCAATAAATACAATTAATATTGAAAATAAATGTCAAAATGATATACTTACTGCTGGATAAACGAGTGCCATTTCATGAGTAAATGTTCTTTGTGGCATCAGTTCAACCCCGTACTTTCATCTACGGTAAGCAGATTAAATGGAATAAAAATTGATGTGCCAGTTTTTAAAGCTACAAATGGCACAAATTTCACATTATTGATTGCTGACTATGCTTACAGACATCAAACTGTGCTTTTTGGGGGGGCAGCTGTAATAGCTCACTTCAGTGTAGACATGATCTATTAAATAAAAGTTGAGAATGTGACAAATCAATGTCCTTTTAAAAGTGCTCAGGTTCTGAATATTCTAAGTCACAAATGCTGTAATCCAATATGTGTCTACTTAAAAGTAGGTTCCTATGGGCTCAGTGGGACTTACTCACAGATAAATGTGTGCAGAGCTACATTCTGAGGCTTTGGACTTTCAACATTTGAGAACTGTATTCTCAACTTTTACACCAGAGTTATCTTTTTATGCAACTTACCTGGGAATAAGTTCCATTGAGTCCAGTTACATTTCAAGTACAAAAGCTCTTAAAGAAATCTAATAAAGCTATACAAAGTTCACATTATTTTAGGGTACAATCTTGGAAGGTACATCTTGATTAGACTCTATCTGTCTTCAGGCACTAAACAAGAAAACTAAAGAATGTTAGTCCATGATGCAACTGCCATAAAGTGATGGGGTTTGTTGTTGTTGCAAGCCTCAGAGAATTTTTTCCAATTTCCACAAGTGGATTGAGTAGCATTGGGAAAGTAATCCTTGTTGTCTTGTAGTGGTTCACCCAACTACCCTGGAAACACCCATCTGATCTCACAAGCCAAGTTGGAAGAGCAGCTGCCAGGGAACAGTAGGGACTCCAGGCTATATTTCAGAGGAGCACAATGGCAAACCACCTCTGAGGATTCCTTGCCTAAGAAACTCATCTGCCATAAGTTGAGAGGTGACTCGAAGGTACATACTACTACTTTTACTAGTAGTAGTAGTACAAGTAGTAAGGTTAGATGGGTTGTTTATGTCTATGGGACCAACTGCCCCGTTGTGTTGTGCTTGCTGCGTGTGTGTGTTTTTAACTTAAGAAAAGGGAGGAAAGACATGAGTTTTACACAAAAGCAGGAGTTTCACACGCAAAATATATTTTGCACAAATTGAAGAATTCATCCTCAAAGAACATTCATCTCATGCTAAAGTGAGATCTCTTGAGGGGATCAAAGATACCTAAAGCAGCTGCCTTGCTGTGCCAAGTCAGACAGTCTGAATTAACAATAGTGAGATTTCTTCATATTCCTAGTGCAATCCTGAAGATAGTTATGCTTTGTAAATCCCATTGACTCTCAATGGATTTAAACTGATGAATAGGACTGTTTGTTATTTTAATTTTACTTGTATTACTGAAAAGTTTTAAACTGTTTTCACCTAATTGTTTTAGTAGCATGAGCATTTTAAGATGTATAACTTACTTTGTTTTTACTGTTAAGTTTTTTTTTAATTACATTGGAACCTATCTTGTATCTCAGTCGTGGGAGAAAGGCAGGATATAAATCCAATAAATAAATAATGAACAAATAAATGATTTAAACAACCTGGCCAAGAGCCAAGGCACTTTTAGCACAGCCTAAATATATGCCGGCACCATTATCCTGGATACCACAGTTGTACATCTAGTTGTGCAATAGGCGATATGGGCTTGAGCTCTTCCATTGCTTAGTGGTTGATTAGTTCACAATCCACCAAATCAAAAGTAGAAGAACTATGTACACATTTGCAAAACAGTAGACTAATCTGAGGCTCACATTGACCCAACTCAGAGAAAGCAGACCTGCTTGCACAACGGTTTTTACACTACCAAGTTTACACTCCCTGTGTGCAACTATAGAGCTATGAATGAATATAACCCAATTATCTTGCATAATGGTCACAGATGCCTCCTCTTCCACCTAGAACTTAACTGTATGACCATAGCCTCCTCCATACATTGTCATAAGGTTGTATAGCTGCCCTGGGTCCCACCTTCATGTCTACATATTAGTTATGGGTGTCTATAAAGATGAAGCTTACTTATAAGCGACTTCTATGCAAACAGGCTTCCCTGGGAAATGAAACCCTGAATCACTAGGGTTCTAGCTCTCAGAGTAGCCTACACATATAGAATCATATTGTAGTGAAACTATTCTCACAGAGGGGACACCCCAGCTTTGACAGTCATGCTATCACTAGGCTTCAAGAAGCACCTGTGAATATTGGTGAGGCAGCCATTTGGTTGGCTCAGAAAAAGCCTTGGGGATTGGGGCAGATGCCACAGCTGACTCTACATAAGGCAACAGGATCCAGTCAGTGAGGAAGAAAGGAGAACACATGCTGGATGGAGAAGACAGCAGAGTGAAGAAGAGAGGAAAAGGGCCACTCAGAAAGCAAGGGAGCAGCTGGCCCTGAAGAACAAATCTGTGCAGGGAAACCACTGGGTCTCTCCCAATAGTGGATGGTTGTAAGAATTCCAACCAACAGCTTTCCTAGTCTTCATCCCTTTCTATCCTGGACAGTGATCCCAGGCACAAAGTGCCTGTTACAGCTAGAGGAAGGAGGTTCAATCTGGTTAAGGATTTCTGCCTGTGGAACTCCAGTCCTGCTAAATCTCACCTTCCCTAGAGAATCAGTCCTGTGAACACCCACCACCAGTTGAGACCCCATCCTGCCAAGAATTATGACCAGTTGTGCTGCATACAATACAATACATACAATAACAAGATCATAATTGTAGATTCAATGTACATATGAGTTGCCAATGAGACCATGCAGGCTGGCAGGCTCAATGTGCATTTTCCTACTCTTCCCTTATCTACACTTGCAGAGTTCTTCCTCAGCTCAGATGTCTATTTTCTGGCTGGATGTTGTGGGTGTGGCCAAGGATAAAATATGCAGCAGAAAAATGCCATATCATTGGTAATTTGTGTGTTATAACAGTTAGAGTAGCCAGCTAGGATTTGGAAGACAGTTTCAGATCTCCACACATGCAAGAAACTCACCAGATGACTGTGGACCACTTTTTGATCTACTTCATATTGCTGGAGTGTATATAAAATGGAAGGAAGGAAGAACCCTTGATGTTGTTATGAGCAGTTTGGAGGAAAGCATGAGTATACATGTAGCTAATCATATCTAGTTTTAACTAGGTTTTGTTTTTAGGTCTTTATGACACAATTAAATCCTGCCTTCTTTATGATCCATAAGACACCCTGTCCCCACTTAATGTTTAATTGTTATTTACATTTCCTAAATGACTCAGCATGTGACTAGGCACCTATCCACTAAACATCTTTATTTCCTCACAGTGCCTCTAGGGCCATTTCTGCAAGACATTGCTATCCCGCAACAACAGTGAGTTGTTTCCAGTCCAGGAGTCATGCTATTGCACAACATTGTCACTATCCGGCTGCTATCCCATCCCATTGCAAAACCACCTTATGCTATTTCCAGAAAAAGTCTGTAAGAGCCTCCTTTAGCACTTTAATCCCATCAGCCATGTTGGTGCGATACTGTAATAGCACTTGATAGAGCTTTCTGTCATCATGGATCCAGAAGTGTTGGCATTCCCCCCCTCAGCTACTCCCATGGTGCGATAACTTCAAAATCTATCACCTGTCTGTGTTTTTTTTTAATGTCTTCTTTAAGTTAACAATTTTTTTTAAATTCATTTTTAAGCATTGTAGCACAAAAGTGCAATAGTGTAGTGGTGTGTCATGCTGTTACAATGTTGCTGTTTCAGTACACCTTCCAAAAACAAATAAACAAACAAAAGACAATTCAGGGGTGGTGGGGCGGGGTGAGGGTGGGGAAGGGGAGTGGCCAAGGACACTGTAGTGCAGCAGGAACATAGTAGTAACACCGCTACTCATCCACTTACTGTGGAAAGGTGTGGAAGAGAGCGTTTCTAACCTGGTGCCATCACGCAAATGGCAATGCTGGGATTGCAATAGAAGAACACACTAATGGGGTAGAGTGCAGAAAGGGCCTAGGTGGCAATTGACCTCAAAGGCATTTAATGGAAAGGGTGAAAAAGAATCTTCCTGGTGGTTAATAGTCTGGGGGGACTGGAAGTTGTGGAAAAGTTGTGGAGAGCAATGGAGCCATTTAGGAGTGTAGCTTGTGGGGGGCAACAACAACATGACTCTCCAGAATAAGAATTCTGCCCAACCCCAAGGAAATTTTCCTTCAGTCTCCAAATTTCTGGCATTCTAAAGAGTGAGACATTGAAAAATACAGTCAGGCCTCCTCATTTGCAGGTTTCACTTTTATGAATCTGATTGTCTGTGAATTTCTCCAATCCATGCCTCCCCACCTCAGGCACTTCTTTTCCAGGGGAACCTTCTCACTTGGAGGGTCTAATCAGGCCATGTAGGCCTTTAAAAATCTGCCTCAGGTCCTCCCCCTCCTCCACCAAGTGCTGTCTAGCCAGCTAAGGATGGTTTGTAGTCTAATTTCTCAGCACAACAAACTTCTTCCAATGATCCCCGCACCCACCCAAGGAAAGAGATAGGCAAGAGAGAGGAAGCATAGGGCCACCATGCCGACCTACTCCATTTCCCCCTCTTTTCCCTGAACTGGTTTGTACACTGGGTGTCCACTCTCCCCACCATGCCTTGCCCCCCTTTCCACATTTTCTCCACTTTTGTGGGGGTTGTGTGCCCTTAACTCCAGCAAATGTGGAAAGCTGACTGTAGTTCACTACTAGAATGCTTATATTTCCATAGTTTGCATTCCCTTGGATACTTTGCCTGCCCCTTTTCTCTGGATACTTAAACTGTATTTCTAAATGCTCTGCTGACATTTTAAATTATTCTCATACTGGAAATTTGTGAACTGAAGGAACACTTCATGAGGGGGCAGAATTCTTATTGGGGACCAACTACCCCCTATAGCTACATCCCTTGAGCCATAGGAGACAAGCTGGGGAGGACAGTGGGGGGACATGAGAAGAGCTGGATGAGAAAGGAGAAAAGATCTGTGCATATTTCTGTCTGTTGGATAAATAGAGTGTGTGCTTGTGTGTATGTGAAATGAACAATGGATGCCTGTTTATCAGAGAGATAATCCTTGCACCACCAGTGGTGAGAAACTAAAGCACCACGAAAGTCCAAATAAGGGTCTTTCAAAATAGAGACATCCTAGTGCTACCAGTTAACCCATATTGTGCAACTATTCCATCTTTCTCCTTCAGAGTGGATTTTCCATGTTAAATTTTTTTAAAAGTGGATAAACATGGGAGGATTACAAACTGGAGACAGCAACAATCTCTGTCTGTCTGTCTCTCTTTCTCTCTCTCACACACATGTGCACGCACATAAAATCATAGAGTTGAAAGAGACCCCAGGGGCCATCCAGCCCAACCCCCTGCTATGCAGGAACACCCATCAAAGCATTCCCAACAGATGGCCATCCAGCCTGTGCTTAAAAACCTCCAAAGAAGGAGACTCCACCACACTCTGAGGCAACATATTCCACTGCAAGATAGCTCTGACTGTCAGGAAATTCTGCCTGAGGTTCAGATGGAATCTCCTTTCCTGCAGCTTGAATCCATTCCTGCAGCTTGAATCCACATACATACACATACACATCTCAAAATTTAGTAAATGAACCAAGGTGAATGCACCATAAAGCCTCATCTTAAAGCACCTATTTTTCATAAAAATGGAAGAGGAGTGGAATCATCTCAGGTCTTATTTGTTTTCTATTATAAGGACAGGAATTTGAGATTGACTACTATGAATCAGAAAAATAAACATACTACCACTCACACTCATTGGAACCTTTGTTCTATGATCTTATTTTTAATGAGATATTAAATTGCACCAAAAATGTTCTCCTGATTTTTAATATAAAAAAGGGAAACGTAGTCCTATAACACTCAAAAATTCTAAAGTTAATTTATATTATTATTATATTAAAGTTAGCTTATATTATTGTATTATAGCATTATAAGACAATAATATAAAAGCATGTTCTAATGTTACAGTCTTACAGCACTGTGCTTCCCTTTCATGCTAAAAGTGGTATAGCACCATAGTAAAGTCATACTATAAAACATATCCTTTTTTGGTATTACTGAGTTATAATGTTTTAACATGGTAATACAAAATGGTAGTGAGGAGAAACTGTTTTTATTTTCATTTTCATCACAAATTAACATTATGGTATTATGGTGATTTACTGCAATAATTCTTTATAATTAACCAGAAAAGGGCTTTCATGATAATTAAAAGACTGTTATTACAAAACTGTTCAAACAGGCCCACCTACATATACTGCTTTCATCATAGTGCTGCCCTGAAGAAATGAAAGGACCAAAGAAGTAGAGAAGAGTACAACGCAACATTTTTTGCATGATGAAAAGGAAAAAAGAAAGCACAGAAACAACAAAACAAGAACCCCAAACCAATTGTTATTCCACTGCCCAGATACTTGTTAAGTTTTAGGGGTGCAGGGGATCAGTAGAGTTTAAAAGTTGGGCTAACCATACTTTAATTAAAAATATATATTCAAACTAATGAGCTTGCAGGCTGGAATTGATTTCTTGCAGGGGATTAACACACAAATTAGTCTGAAAGGGGAAAGCATGCCAAAACCTTGGAAGACAAATCTGTGCTGAATGCTAAAGAGATACTCTTATCCTGATACACACACATATATAGCTCATCATTAAAATGCATGTATTCTTCAGCATGGATGGACAAATATGTTACTTACCTGTTTTTGCTGCTAAATTTTAAAAGGTGTTTGTTTTTTGGGGGTGGGGGGGGTTGGGAGATTCCAGGCCAAAATATTCAGCGTATTACAGGAAGTGTTGTAGGAGATGATTCAATGAGTCTGCTTTCCAACTGCAGCGAAGTACATGCACTCATGCTTAACAGTAGCAGGCAAAGCAAAAGTAAGCCGTAGCAGATAGCATTTCTGGATATAGTGAAGTCTGGAGAGGGAGATGTGAATCACAGCCCTTCCCCATCACATGCTAGGATTCCATAGGTAAGGAGATTATAACTCTGATGTAATCATATTTGTTTATTTATTAAAACATTTATATCTCACCTAATATCACAAAATCTCAGGACAGTGTCCAAACAAAATCAGTTGAACAGTCAAGATGTAATAATAATAATAATAATAATAATAATAATAACAACAACAACAACAACAACAACAACAACAACGACAATGACGATGTGTTATTTGTTACCCCCCCTCTCCTCATATTGCACAACTTAACATTCTAAAACAATTCCAAAACAGGTTAAATCTATTGTTTTACATAGATTTTACAAATTCATCAGAGATCAAAGATTTTGGTAAAAAGCCAGGTTTTAACTTGGCCTCCGAATGAGATTAGCATTGGTGCCAATCAGGCCCGGAAAAGGGAGAGTATTCAACAGAAAAGTCCCTCTCCAACATCCTCATGCAGTGCATTGCTCTTTGTGGGGCATTAATGTGCAAACATGTGATTCCCCACCTGCAGAATTAAATGGTATAGCCCAGTTCCAAAGCTAATAGGAGTATGGTATCTAGATCAAGAGAGGTAATGGCACCCCTCTCTTCTGCATTGGTTAGACCTCATCTGCAAAACTGTGTCCAGTTCTGGGCACCTCAATTCAAGAAGGATATCAACAAGCTGGAATGTGTCCAGAGAAGGGCAACCAAAATGGTGAAGGGTCTGGAAGCCATGCCCTATGAGGAACGGCTTAGGGAGCTGGGTATGTTTAGTCTGCAGAAGAGATAGTTAAGAGGGAACATGAAAGCCATGTTTAAATATTTGAAGGGATGTCATGTCGAGGAGGCAGTGGGCTTGTTTTCCACTGCTCCAGAGACTAGGACAAAGAGCAATGGATTCAAGCTTCAGGAAAGGAGATTCCACTTGAACCTCAGGAAGAACTTCCTGATGGTTAGAGCTGTCCGGCAGAGGAATATGCTGCCTCAGAGTGTGGTAGAGTCTCCTTCTTTGGAGGTTTTTAAGCAGAGGCTGGATGGCCATCTGTTGGGAATGCTTTGATGGATGTTCCTGCATAGCAGGGAGTTCAACTGGATGGTCCCTGGAGTCTCTTCCAACTCTATGATTCTAATCATGTGAGAATGCTGATCATGGTACCCAGTGTTCTGATAAATCAAGTAGCAGCTTTATTTTTAGAAATCTCTAAAAGGTACACTCACAGAATATCCAGCTCTCACCATTCCACCCCAGGTATCTTTTAACAAACTTGCTGGTAGACAACAAAGAGGGTTTAGCTTAATTGTTATTGGGGTCTACCTCTCTAGTACTAATTAAGCTAAACCTAAATGGTGGGTAATGAGGATGTGAGAAAGGCCTACAAATATTTACAAATTCTAACAAATTGTACGCTGCAGCAGTCTGCCTTCTGGAAATGGCACCAATGATGTCAAAATACTGAGGATGAACAGGTTGCTTACCTGTAACTGTGGTTCTTCGAGTGGTCATCTGTGCCATCATACACTAGGAGCTTTAGCGCCTGCGCGGTAGCGTTCGGAAACTTCTAGAGCTTGTTCGCTTGGCGGGAACCCCTCCCCCACACCGGTACTGTGCATGCTCCTCCCACCGAGCAACGGTCTCTCCTCAGTTCTGTCATCCGCCGTAGAACCTACAGGGACCTGAGAAAGAGGGGAGGAAAGGGCGGGTGTGTATGATGGCACAGATGACCACTCGAAGAACCACAGTTAAAGGTAAGCAACCTGTTCTTCTTCTTCGTGGTCTCTGTGCCTTCATACACTAGGAGACTGTGTAGCTTACCGGTCGGATGGCGGGTCAGGTCCTACAGCACGGAAGCCAGCACCTCACGTCCAAACCGGGCATCTCTGCACGACCGGCAGTCGAGCCTGTGGTGGCGCACGAAGGTCGATGGTTGGGACCAGGTCGCCACACGGCAGAGTTCATGCAGGTCAACTCCTCGCAGGAGGGCTGCAGAAGTAGCCACAGCTCTGGTGGAGTGGGCTCGAAGCAGGACTGGCGGAGGCTTCCTCGCGAGCTCATATGCCAGTTCAATAGTCCGCACCACCCACTTGGAGAAGCGCTGGGTGGACACCTTGAGGCCCTTCCAACGTCGCCCATAGCAAACAAAGAGATGCGGCGTCTGTCGGAAGGAAGCAGTCCTGTCTTTGTAGAAGGCCAAGGCCCGATGCACGTCCAGGGAGTGGAGGGACCGCTCCAACGGTGTCGTCGGGTTCGGGAAGAAGGCAGGCAGGATGATGTCCTGGTTGAGATGGAAACTGGACACCACCTTTGGCAGGAACGAGATGTCAGGTCTCAGGACCACCTTGTCCCTGTGGAAGACCATGAAGGGCTCATCGGACCGAAGAGCTGTGATCTCACCCGCTCGCCTCGCTGAGGTCACCGCTACCAGGAAGGCAGTTTTCATGGTCAGGAGCCTGTCATCCGAGGTCGCCATCGGCTCGAAGGGCGGCTTTGTCAGCTGCGACAGCACCAGCGAGAGGGACCACGGTGGTAGCGGCGGCGATACCGGCGGGTAGAGATGATGAAGTCCTTTCAGGAACCGCTTAACGGTATCGTTCCTGAAGAAGGCCGATGCCGCAGATCGTGGCGGTTGGGATGCCACGATCGTGGAGAGGTAAACTTTTAGGGATGGAAACGCCAGGCCCTGTTGCCGGAGGTGAAGGAGGAAATGCAGGACGGTAGAGAGTCCCGCAGGCGATACCGGCTCACTCCTCTCATTAGCGAAGGTCAGGAAGCGTCGCCATTTGTATTGGTAGTTGCGACGGGTGGACTCCTTCCTGGCCGCGACGAGGACGGTACCGAGCACGGGATCGTCTAGTGCGATATCCTCCAGGCATGGAGGGCCAGGCGTGGCAGGTCCGGATGGAGGACTCGGCCGCTGGAGTGGGAGAGCAGGCCTGGTGTCGATGGCAGCCGGAGCAGGTCGCCTCGTGCAGCCCGTAGCAGGGGTGTAAACCAGTGCTGCCTCGGCCAGTACGGGGCTACCAGGATCGCGTCGGCTCGGATCTTCGATATCGTCCGGCCGAGCAACGGGAACGGCGGGAACGCGTAGAGGAGTTCCCCGGTCCACGGAAACTGGAAGGCGTCCCCGATGGAAGCGCGATCGTGGCCCGCTCTCGAACAGATCGGCGACACTTCGCGTTTTCCCTGGTCGCGAAGAGGTCGATCGATGGTTCGCCCCAGCGGTCTCGAATCAGTCTGAAAGCCTCTCCGGAGAGAGACCATTCGTGATGGGATGAGGTGTCCCTGCTGAGGGCGTCTGCCGTGGTGTTCTCCTGCCCGGCCAGGTGAACCGCCACGGGATGCGTGTGCAGGCGAATGCACCATTCCCACAGGTCGAGCGTGATGTTGAGCAGGGTCGTGGAATGAGTCCCTCCTTGTCTGTTGATGTAACAGACGGCGGTGGTATTGTCCGTCAGGACCAGGACCGTGCGCCCCGCTACAACGTGGTGGAACGCCCGTAGCGCTTTCGAGACGGCGAGCAGCTCTAGCGCGTTGATATGGAGAGCAGTCTCATCGTCGGTCCATCTGTCGCGGACTCTGAGATCGCCGCAGTGGGCACCCCATCCGTACAGGGAGGCGTCGGTCGTTACCGTCACCTTCGGTGTCGGCTGTTGGAAAGGCATCCCGGACATCAGATTGCTTCGCGACTGCCACCATCGGAGGGATGAGCGGACGTCCTCCGGCAGTTGCAGTCGGATCGTCTGTTCGTCTCACAGGGGGTCGAATATGCGGACGAACCAGTGTTGAAGAGGTCTTGCCCTCAGTCTGCTGAGATAGGTCACAGCGGTTGTCGCAGCCATGTAGCCGAGGAGCGGTTGTCGCAGCCATGTAGCCGAGGAGCCGAGCCATGCTGGACGCTTCTCGCGGATAACGTCGGGGCCGTGCAGGCGTGAGCGGTGGCCCGGATCAGGGTTTGAGCTCGAGTCTCTGGCAGGTACGCCCTGGCGGAGGTTGAATCGAGCGTTGCCCCGATGAAGTCCAAGATCCTCGCCGGCTCGAGGTGGGACTTCTTCGGATTCACTTGTAGGCCAAGGCGAGTCAGGAGTGACAACGTCATGTGGACGTCGTGGTAAAGTCTCTGTTTGCAGGACGCCACCAACAGCCAATCGTCGAGGTAAGGGTAGACGGAAGCACCCTTCGTCCGCAGGAAGGATACCACCGGGGCCATGCACTTGGTGAAGACCCTTGGGGCAGTCGAGAGTCCGAACGGCAGCACCTTGTACTGGTAACAGGTGTCGTCGACTGCGAAGCGGAGGTACCGTCTGTGCTGTGGGCGAATGGCGATGTGGAAGTATGCGTCTCGGAGATCGATGGAGGCGAACCAGTCCCCTCGATGGAGGAAGGGCAGGATCGACGGTATCGTGACCATCTTGAACCTCTTGGGGCGGATGTAGTAGTTCACCCCTCTGAGGTCGAGGATCGGCCGGAGGGTACCGTCGGCCTTCGGTACCGTGAAGTACCGGGAGAAGATGCCGGTGGTCTTGGCTTCCTGCAGGAGCTGCTCGATCGCTCCTTTCTGAAGGAGAGACTGGATCTCTTCCAGGAGGGCCGGACTCAACGGGGTGGAGTAGTAGACGCCTCGAGGTGGAATATCGTGAAACTCGATGGCGTAGCCAAGACGGACGATGGAAAGCACCCAAGAGTCCGTAGTGACATGTTGCCACTCCAAGAGGTGTCGAGCCAGAGTCGGGCGGTCTCCGAGCGCAGATGGTAGGCTGAAGAGTGGATATTGGGAGGTCCTGCCATACACGTCAAAACCGAGACTTCGAGGCCGAGGAGGACTTCTTAGATGAAGCCGGGCGACGTCTAAAAGTGCGTCTGGCCGACGAGCCAGAGGACGGTCTTGACTGGCTGGACTGGGCCGAGCGCTGGAACGACGAGGTGGAAGATCGTCGCCAGGATGGGCGGAAGGTGGAGGTCCTGCAGGCTTGCGTGGCCGGCTGGAGCCCGATCTTTTTGGCAGTCAACCTCGCCTTCACCAGATTGTCCAGCGCCTGGTTGGTGGAAGAATTGAAGAGGCCCTCACCGTCGAAGGGGAGATCCTCGATCCTCCTTCGGGTGTCCTCCTGGATGTCGGCCGGTCGGAGCCAGGCATGGCGGCGCAAGCCGATGGATCCCGCCATGACCCGGGAGGCGATCTCCATGGCGTGCCTGGAGGAGGCCATCTGCTGCCGAGCAATGGACATGGCTTCGGTGAAGATCACCGAGGCGGCTTGACGGATGTCCTCCGGTACCGCCTCCATCGCCGGTTGAAGGCGGTCGAGCACTTTCTTCAGGTATACCGCGAGGCAAGCCTGAGTGTTGGACAGCCTGATCTGCAAGGAGGCGGCGGAATAAAACCTCCTTGCGTAGGCGTCCAACTTCCTGCCTTCTTTATCCGGCGGGGTGGTGTGCTGCCTGCCGGTGCCTTTTGTCTGTGCCGACTCGACCACCACAGAGTTCGGTGCAGGGTGGTTGAAGAGATAACTGGCGTTATCCTTCTGCACCCTGTAGAGGTGCTCCAAACGCTGCGGTATCGGCTGTGCCGAGGCCGGTCTATCCCAAGCGGCCTTAACCACTTTGGAGATCTGGGGCAGGAGAGGCAGCGGGGCCGCGGCAGGTTGCTTCCCCTCGAAGATGGAGAAGACAGGATTGTCATCCTCCAGCTACGCATCCGCGATCTTAAGGCCAAGGGTGGAGGCCATGCGAAGCAGCATCGCAGAGAACTGGTGGACGTCCTCTGGAGCTGAATCTGGGATCGGCTCCCCGAATCCCAGCGGAGGAGACTCCTGGGAGGCTGCCTCAGACACCTCCGATTCCACGCTCGAGTCGTACTCCCCCGAGCTCGGTGAGTTCTCTCGCCGCTCGCTTTCCAGCTCCTTCACTGCCGTCGCGGGTGCAGCCTTCTTGGGCTTCTCCGCAGCCGGAACGGAGGTAGTGGCAGCGTCACACTTGGGCTGGCTGACCACAGACTTCACCTTTCTGGTGGTGACCGGCGTAGTCTGACAGGCTGTGGTGGTCCTAGCCTGCTCAGTCACCACCGCCTCCGTAGGGCACGTCGCCATAGCCGTAACCCTGGGAGGTGGCGATACCGCTCGGTATTGAGGCGAAGGCTCCCTCGCCCTATGGTATCGAGGTGAGGGAGAGCGGCTGAAGGAGCGGCGGTCCGACGGCGAATGGCTTCGGTGCCGACGGTACCGAGGGACTTCCCCTCGAGGCGAGCGTTCTTCGCGCTGTCTCCGAGGTGACCGGGACCTCCGGAAGGTCTCCCAGCATCTCGGGTCACGATGGTACCGATCCCGGTACAATGGAGAATGTGACCGGTAAGAGGCCGGGCGCTCTCTCCACTCAGATTCCCTCGCGTACCTGGCCACGTAGGACGCCGAGGTGTATCTGGAGGCAGACGAGCGAGGTTGTTCCTCTCTAGTCTCCCTAGGAGGCAGTGAGGCCACCGGATGCTCTGAAGAGCGGGACCGGGACCTGAACAAAGTTGAACGCCACTCCAGAGAAGCAGAGGGCTCTCTCTGCTGCAGGTCGGCCGACCTGCGACGGCTGGAAAGGCGGTGGTGCTCCTCCACCAGGGTTGGAGGGTCTACCACAGGCGAGTCCGGGCGCTCTTCGGGAACGTCCTCGATCTCATCGTCCGAGAGATCGACGGACTCGCCTCGCCCTTTGGAAGGCTGCAGAGTCGGAGGAGGAGTTGGAGGTTGAACGTCCCCAGCCGGGGAGCGCTTCTTCTCCTTCTCCTTCTTCTTCTTCTCCTTCTCCTTGCCCTTGTCTCCGTCCGGAGCAGGGCGCTTTTTGGCAGGCGTCTCCTTCACGGGAGCCTCAGCCTTCCTCGCCGTCGAGGATCCTTTCGCTGACTTGGCAGCTGCCGACAGCTTCGGGATCCTCGGTAACGCCGAGATCGGCGTTCTCGCCGGTACCGAGCCCGATACCGACGAGGTGGACGGAACGGCAGCCGCCGATACCGTCGATGGCGTGGTCGTCTTCTTTTCGGCCATCTTGGAAACGGAGGTCTCGTCGATTGCCCTCAAAGACTGCTCCCAACAATACGATTTAAGTCTCGCGGACCTGTTGCGGAGAGTCTGGGGAGTAAAATCCCGGCAAATTGGGCAAGTCCGAGTGTTGTGGGACTCACCCAAGCAGAAGAGACACTCCTTGTGGCCGTCGTTGAGAGCAACTTTGCACCCGCAGGACACGCACTTTTTGAAGAGCGCGGACATAAGACGAAACGCCAAGAGAAAAGTCCGAAAAACACCAAAACCAAACGGGAAGTCCGAAGGAGAGGTCAGAAACAGTCCAAAAGTCCGAAAACCGTGAAAAAACAGCAAGCCAAGCACAAAGTCGAGGAACAAACCGAAGAACCTTCCGTACGCGACGGCGGACGAGAAAGAACTGAGGAGAGACCGTTGCTCGGCGGGAGGAGCATGCGCAGTACCGGCATGGGGGAGGGGTTCCCGCCAAGCGAACAAGCTCTAGAAGTTTCCGAACGCTACCGCGCAGGCGCTAAAGCTCCTAGTGTATGAAGGCACAGAGACCACGAAGAAGAACTGTAATATTCTCCTGTTAGACTATTCAGTGGTAAAGAGACTATTTGTTAATTGGCCCACTTCTATATTGTGGCCAGTCTTTTCTATTACAGCCTCCTGATGATGTTTAAAACATTTTTTTCTTTTCCATATCTTCTACTTGTTTAAAAATAATCTGCATTAGAGTACAAAAGAGAACAGACTCAATTTCCAGTGAGGTTCTCCCGTTGCCTTTCAAGATTGGTGGAGCAATATTCAGTTCTTGGGCTTGAATAGTCATGGCACAAAGTCCACCAGACCTTTGAATGCTGTGCTATTTCTCAGCAAATCTAGGAATTGCTAGGAGCTTGCAACTTGGACATGAGCTGATGGAACCAAACTTTGCCCCACCTAATGTTATGTAAGCCCTGTGTGGAATGTGCATCTTGTCTTGCCAAAGCAATTGGCCAGTTCACCAAAGGCAAGGGGGTTCTTTTTAGAGGATCTGGAGGCAGCGAAGGACACCAGTTGTAGGTGGAAAAGTCTCAGATTCATTCAACAGCACACAGTTTAAACAATACGAGCATATGAGCAGCATTAGCATACAGTTACAGATCGAACCCCCTTTAGCCTAACATGCCTAGATAACATAAAGATGGATTCTCTCATCCAAGCAAGTTCCTTCAGTCAGCCACTGGCAGGATCACATGCAGAAAGTGGTGAAGGAGACCCCCTCTGGTAGCCAATATGCACGACACTGCAGCTGTCAGCCCATGCTGAGTTCCCCTGAAATGAGAGCACAGTCCAGGGAGTATTTTTACCCCCTGGCCCAGGAGACTTGGCTGTCTTCCACAAAATCTTCGAGAATCCTCACACATCTGGGACAAGCTAACTTCTTTCCCCCTGCTCACTGTCTGGTGCTACTTGGCTGTTGGTCTCAAGCCAAGAGCAGGTGCCATTTGGCAAGTCTCATCTGCAACTTTGTTTTGTCTACAGCTAGCAAGCATACAGAGTCCTTGACCTTGAGGGGGCAAAGCAAAAATCAGAACTCAA